>VDFB02071666.1:0-30249 GCA_007258455.2 Sequoia sempervirens
TAGAAAAGCTAGAGGGTTGATAAGACTTTGTCGGGCCAATTCTGCACCACTGAACATCCATGAGGATAATACTACATCTTCATTATGGAAGAAACTTGGTGACATTTATCAGGGAAAGTCTCTAGTGAATAAGTTATTCCTGAGGAAGAAGTACTCCTTGAAGATGGAAGAAGGTGCATCTGTAGCAAACCATTTGAATTCATTTAATATGATTGTTGCTTAGTTGGCGTCTGTGGGTGTGAAGATAGAGGAGGAGAATCGTTGTATTATTTTCTTATGCTCCTTACCTGACACTTGGGACCATCTAGTAATGGCTATTGGAAGTACAACAACTACTTTCAAGATGGAAGATGTGGTTTCCTCACTGTTGTCAGAATAAATATGAAGGAAGTCTTATGAGATGGCCAAGGAGGATCTTGTTGTTTTGGGTAGATCGAAGGAGAGAGGCAAGAAGAAGGACAAGAAGTCTAAATCCAAATATGAAGGGAGATCAAAGTCTCCTGGAAAGAATTCCAAGGTGAAATGTTGGAACTGTGGACAGTTTGGTCATATCCGAAAGGATTGTAAGGAGGAGAAAAAGAAGAAGAAGAATAACTTTTCGGACAATGACTCTTCTCAGAGTGATTCAGATTCCTTCATTGCAACCTTGGTGACTGAGGCATCAAATGGTGTTTGGTTGATTGAATCATGTGCATATTTTCACATGACATCTCACAGAGAGTGGTTCACTAAGTATGAAAAGTATGCTAGTGGAAAGGTGTACCTGGCAAGTGATTCAACTCTGGAAATTGTTGGTCGTGGAAGAGTCAAAATCCAATTCCTGGAAGGAAGAGTCATAGGGATTGGTGATGTACTGCACATACCAGGTTTGGCTCGTAACCCGCTTTCATTCAATAAGTTGAATGATGCTAGCGTGCAAGTTTGTTTCTCAAGTGGAGGCTATAAGATGACTAGAGGCACAATGGTGTTGGCTAAGGGTGTACGCATAGGCACTATGTACAAGCTGGATGCACGTCCTGTTCAATGGAACGTCTCTGTAAAGTCAAGAAAAGTTGCTCGTGTAGAGAAGGGGAATGAAGCTCCCCTGGGTGCAAATTCCTTGGAGGTGAAACTCCCAGCAAAGAAGACCATGTTGTGGCATCATAGACTCAGTCACATAGGTGAGAAAGGCTTAAAAACCTTGAAAAATAAAAATATTGTTGAAGGGCTTGTTGATTGTAACCTTGAGTTTGATTTCTGCGAACTCTATGTTTATGGAAAGAAACATTGTGTTTCATTTTATTTGAGTCCTCATAAATCTTCTAGTGTACTGGATTATGTTCATTCTGATGTATTTGGTCTAGTGAATAATCCTTCGTTATCGAAGTCTAGATATTATGTTTCCTTTAATTATGATTATTCGAGAAGGGCATTTGTGTACTTTCTTAAGAGTAAATCAGAAGTGTTCAGTCGGTTTAAAGAGTTTAAAAACTTGGTAGAGAATCAAACTGGAAGGAAAAATAAATGCTTGAGGATGGATAATGGCGGTGAGTTTTGTTCTGCATATTTCAAAAGGTACTATAAAGACCATGGAATTAAAAGGCATAAAACTACACCTTATACTCCACAAGAGAATGGATTTGTTGAAAGGTTAAACAGGACGTTGATGGAAAGAATGAGAAGTATGTTGAGTGGTGTTTGTCTAGAGCAGAAGTTTTGGGTTGAGACTGTGGCTACAACATGTTACTTGGTAAATCGTTCACCTTGTTCAGCTCTTGTTGACAAAACACCTTTGGAAGCATGGTCTGGTAAGAAGCCCTCTTTGAGACATATTTGTGTCTTTAGTTGTGAGGCATATGCATATGTGTCGAATGAGAAAAGATCAAAGTTGGAGAACAATGTTGTTAAATGTATCTTCATTGGCTATGGTGTTGGTGTGAAAGGATACAAGCTTTGGAATCCTATCACTAAGAAGGTTTTGTACAACAAAAGTGTAATCTTTTGTGAGTTGAATCCTTCAATAGTTGGTCAGTAGTTAGAAGATATAAAGGAAAAGAAGGATGATGTAGTTGAAATCCCTCAAACTCCAGATAAAGAGGAACTACAAAGTGTACCTGAAACTGAGGAGAGTTCTAGCAGCTCTAAGATTTCTAAAGAAGAAGAACCACAACCTCAGCCTCAGCCTATGAGGAGGTCTACACGTGAAAAGCTTCAACCTAATAGGTACGAGTTTTCTATGTTGGATTTGAACTGTGCCTATGCTTTGATTACTAGCACTGATGAGCCTAGGACTGTGAAAGAGGCAATTAATATGTATGACTCAAATTCCTAGTTGGAATCCATGAATGAAGAAATGGCGTCATTGAAGAAGAATGAAACCTGGGATTTGGTACCTTTGCCTGAAGGGCCAAAGCCTGTTGGCTGTAAATGGGTATTTAAGAAGAAGACTGATCTGGATGGCAGTGTTGAAAAGTATAAAGCTCAGTTGGTCGTGAAAGGATATTCCCAGGTGGATGGAATTGATTATGGAGAAATATTTTCTCTTATAGCTAAGCCAACATCTATCAAATTTCTTTTGTCACTTGCAGCCACGTATGACTTAGAGATCAAGTAGATGGATGTGAAGACAGTGTTTCTCCATGGAGAGTTGGAAGAAGAAATTTATATGTCCCAGCCTAAGCACTTCATTGAAAAAGGTAAATAAAGCCTGGTTTGCAAGTTAAAGAAATCTCTATATGGTTTTAAGCAATCTCCTCGAATGTGGTACCAAAATTTTGACACCTTTGTGTTGTCGTTGGGATTTGTGAGATCAAAATTTGATCATTCTGTGTATTACAAAACTAAAAATGATCATGTGCTTATCATTACCATGTACGTGGATGATATGTTGTTCATAGGAAATAGTAAGACTATGATTTCTAATCTTAAGTTTCAGTTGTCTGCAAAGTTCGAAATGAAAGATCTGGGTGCAACAAGGTATATTTTGGGGATGGAAATAAAAAGGGATAGAGGAAGTAGAAATATTTGGCTCAGCCAGAGTAAGTATATCAATACTATCCTAGAGAGATTTGGAATGACTGATTGTAAGCAGCTAGTTGTTCCAGTGTTGCAAGGAACGAAGCTATTTGTTGAAGATTGTCTGAAGTCTTCTACTGAGATGGAGGACATGACCAGGGTACTGTATGCAAGTGTTGTTGGCAGTTTAATGTATGCAATGGTTTGTATTAGGCTAGGCATTTCCCAAGCAGTGGGATTTCTTAGTCAGTTTATGGCTAACCTAGGAAGGTTGCATTGGGATGTTGTGAAGAGGGTTTTTAGATATTTGAAGGGTACCTCAGAGTTTTCTCTATGTTATCATGGCAACTCGATGATATCACAAATATCTATTAGCATTCATGGGTATGTGGATTCTAATTGGGCAGGGGACATTGACAATAGAAGATCTGCCATTGGATACATTTTAATGTTATTTGGTGGAGCAATGAGTTGGATGAGCAAGCGACAGGTTGTAGTCACTTTATCTACTACTGAGGCATAATATATGGCAGCAACACATTCCTGCAAAGAAGTTGTTTGTCTTAGACATTTATGTTCAGATATTGGGTTTAATGCAGCGTAGATTATGATTTGTTGTGACAGTCAGAGTGCTATTTATTTGGAAAAATATCCTACTTTCCATGCCAGGACAAAGCAAATTGATGTACAGTATCATTTTGTTCGCGATATGGTGGAGGATGGAAAGGTTAATTTGAAAAGGGTGAATACTCTAGAGAATGTTGTCAATGCATTGACAAAGCCCGTGAGCACAGATAAGTATAAGTGGTGTGCCAGTTCAATGGGCCTTGGGGCCTATGATCTTCACTAAGTTAGAGTTTGGAGGAAGCCAGTAAGTCTTCGTCAAGTGGGGGCTTGTTGGAAAATGTGCCTCAACTTGTTGGCTTCAACCTTTGTTAAAGACTTGGCGGATTTCCCCTTTGTTAGTCTTCATTGTTAGCCTATCGCCCAAATCTTGAACCTTGTAACCTATTTCGTGGGGTTTGGAAAGATGATAATTGGGTGATAGTGTGTTGGTCACAAGATTGCTGCAATCTCTAACCTTAGAACCTTGTCATGGAGTTCAGAAGTTACTTAACTTCCCGACTGGCCAATCTCCTCCAGTGTCGCGGTGTTCGGGAATTTCCTAACCTCTGACTGGGGGTTGTGAAGTTTGTGTTTTCCTCGATTGAGCAACAAGTTGATGGTTTGGTGGGACCGGTCTGCGTGGATGGTGACGTCAGCGTACGACGATGACTTGGATGTCGACGAATGTGGGGACCACTTGGAGGTTGGGAGTTAAATATTTAAGTCTTTTCTGAAAGACTTGTTGCAAATATTGTAGATTCCCATCTTGATTCTCCAGAATTGCACAAGCGGTGTACGCGTGTCTTGGTGGAGACCACAAGGAATGGCTGACAGTTTGGTGCGATAGCCAAATGTGATGGATGAGTGATGTGTCGACACATGGCATGATTTCATTTGTTGATTTTACATTGTTGTTGTAAATCAACAATCATTGGTTGAAAGCTTTATTTCCTGTTAGCGATATGTTTGCATTTACTACATGATCTGACTCAAGGGTTGATAGAGTGCGAATATAGTTATATTCTCTATAACCGAAATTCAATGTCAGTCGGCTCGATGTGTGTTGCTGGCGATATGTGCGGCTCAAGATGGAGGAATCTTTTTGATGAAGGAACAAAAATTAATTGAAACCCTAATGGTTGTTGGTTGGTTGTTAGAATTCATTGTATGTCGTATGAATATTGAAAACAATGAGTGAGATGAACTATGTGTGTCTGGAGGTCGACCAACGTGATGTTGCTATGAGTTAACATCTGAGAGTGAATTTTGTAACTCTGTATGTAATTTATTTACTGTAATACAAAGTGACTTTACTTGGTGTGGTGGGTTTTTTCTCCTGTAAGGGTTTTCCCACGTATATCTAGTGTTATCTTTGTGTGTGATATTTTTGTCTCTCCTTTTTTGTTTTGTGAATGTGCATCTCAAATGTATGTAAATTGTTAAATGAGGTTTTTTTCACTTCTCTCTTGAGTATTTTTCATTAGGAAGGTGTTTTCTGCACCTTTGCTTTCCTTTTAGAAAACATGGTTTGCCAAAACCTAGAAGTCACACGTGCATCCCTATCTGAAATGATATTTTCAAGAATTCATGCAATCTAAATACCTCTTGAATGAATTTTTGAGCTATAATAGGAGCTCCATCCATCAAATTCCTTGGTATAAAGTGTGCCACTTTTGTAAGCCTATCCACTACTACTAGAATGGCATTGTGCTTATTCCTTGGCATTCGTAGACCTTTCACAAAATTCATGCTAATGATTTTCTATTTTCTCTTAGGAACTTCATGAGGATACAAAATACCTACAGGGTGATGATGCTATGCCTTCACCCTTTGACATTCTAAGCAACTTTCTACAAATATTGCAGCATCCCCTTTCATTCCTTTCCAAAAGTACAATGGATTCACATTTTCCAACATCTTAGTCACACCAGGATGTCCAGAATATGGTGCGGTATGAACTTCTCTCCACACTAAATTCCTTAATTCCTTAGTATCAAATATGTAGATTCTTCCTTTAAACCTTAGCAACCCATCATATTCAAACTAAAAACCTTCATACCTTGAGTCTTGTGGATTATCCATGAGTACTTACTTGACTTTCTCATAGTATTTGTCACCCTTGGAATATTGCAACACTTGACTCTTGAAATCAATTTGAATTGATATCATGGAGGAAATATTCCTCCTACAACTTAAGGCATCTACAACCTGATTCTCCTTCCCTTTAATATAGTTGATGTTGAAATCATAGTCAAATAGCAACTCTAACCATTTTCATTGTCTTGCATTCAGATTTGGTTGGGTAAATAAATATTTTAGACTGTGATGATTAGTCTTCAACTCAAAAGGTTTTCCCAACAGATAGTGTCTCCACATATGTAATGCATGCACAACAATTGCCAACTCCAAATCATGTAAAGCATAATTTTGTTCATAAGGCTTAAGCTTCCTAGACTCACAAGAAATGACTCGCCCATCCTGCATCAGTACTCCACCCAAACCTTCTCCTTATGCATCAGTGATAACAACAAAGTTCCCATCTAGATCCGGTACCTTTAGTATCGGTACAATGGTCAACTTCTCCTGAGTAGATTAAATTTTGCTTGAACCTTTTCCATCCACTCTTCCCATAAATTATTTGTAAGGAGGTGATAGGAAAAGCTATCCTAGAAACGTTCACAACAAACTTCCAATAGTAACCATCCAAACCCATAAAACTTCACTTCAGGAACATTCTTAGGCACTGGCCACTCAAGTACTACTTTTATCTTGGTTGGGTCAACTGCAATCCCATCATTTGAAATTACATGACCCAAGTATTGTACCTCTTTCTGAAAGAAAATACATTTGGAGAGTTTCTCGAACAACTTATGCTCTCTTAACCATTGGAGAAAAATCTCTAGCTGCTTGAGATCCTCCTCTTCATTCTTGGAATAGATAAGAATATCATCCAAAAATACCAACACAAATTTATCCAAGCAGTCTCTGAATACATTATTCATTAGGTTAATCATGAATGTTGCAGGTGCATTCATCAATCCAAAAGGTAGGATTGTGAACTCGTAATGACCATACCTTGTCCTAAAAGTTGTTTTTGATATATCTTTTTCCTTGATCCTTAGTTGATGATAACCTGAATGTAAATCAATCTTCAAAAATATTGTTGCTCCTCGCATCTAATCAAAGAGATCATCAATATGTGGCAACAGATACTTATTCTTTATCATTGCTTTGTTAAGCAAATGATAATCAATGCACAAGCACAATGTGTCATCCTTCTTCTTCACGAAGATTATAGGCGCTCCTCTTGGTGAAACATTGGGTCTTATCAACCCCTTAAACAACAATTCTTCTAATTGTGCCTTTAACTCCATTAATTTTGTTGTGGTTATCCTATAAGGTACTTTCGATATAGGTTATGACCCTGGTACTATGTCAATGGAGAAATAAAACACTCTCTTGGGAGGAAATCCAGGTAATTCCTCTAGAAATACATCCACAAATTTCCGTAAAATAGGATATTTCTCCATATCCGTTTTTCCAAATTCCACCATTTCACGTTCTTCAACATCTTGGGGCTCTTGAGATCCATAACATATGTCATCTTGAGAAATGAACTCATTACATTCCTCAAGTTTTTTCATCTTTAGGGGGAAAATTTGACAACCTTTCTTTTTTTCCCTATGCATTTGCATGACGGATATCTACCGCAGCATAACTCTTGTCGGCATTCCTTGCAAGAATACCTTGTTACTTAGATTGTCTAAACATTCAACTGTTTTAGTATGACAATCTACTTTGGCCTTGTGTTTCCACAACCAGTTCATTCCTAAAATGTTATCATAGGATCCTAGGGGAGCTATGTATAGATTGACTTTTGTGGAGAAACTCGGAAGCTCAACCCTAGCTTCAAATAAACATTGCTCCACCTTAGCTCTTGTTTGGTTGGCATATTCAACCATCCAATACTTTTCCATATAGCTAGCTTTCCTATATATACTACTAGTTATTCTAGGTGAAACAAAATTTTCAATGGCACCAGTATCAATAAGAATGGAAACAGGTGTACCAAATAAGTACTTAGTATTTCCACCAGAGTGATCTGGTACTCAGTTTGTTAGTTGTCCAATGCAGCATGAATCCTTTGTTGGAATGTTTCTCATTAAGATGGTAGCGGATTCCCTTGTGGATGTGTCCCTGGAGGTTTGTTGGGACACTAGTTAGCAAAGTGATCACCACCACAACACCCTCTCAATGGTATGATCCTTGTTGCAAATCTTCTAGAACTGCTCTCATTCATTCCAACATTGCTATTATTGTTGTTGTTTCCCCTTTGGTCCCTTCTTGAATTATTCCTCTTATTATGGGATCCTTTGTCCCCTTTCCTTTGGTATTCATCAATATGCCTCCTGCGACTAAGGCATCTACGACCCGATTCTCCTTCCCTTTAATATATTTGATGTTGAAATCATAGTCAAATATCAACTATAACCATCTTTTTTGTCTTGCATTCAAATGCAGTTGGGTAAATAAGTATTTCAAACCATGATGATCATTCTTCAACTCAAAATGTTTTCCCAACACATAGTGTCTCCACATATGTAATGCATGCACAAAATTTGCTAACTCCAAATCATGTAAAGCACAATTTTGTTCATAAGGCTTAAGCTTCCTAGACTCGCAAGAAATGACTCGCCCATCCTGCATCAGTATTCCACCCAAACCTTCTCCTAATGCATCGGTGATAACAATAAAGTTACCATCTAGATCTGGTACCTTTAGTATCGGTACAGTGGTCAACTTCTCTTGAGTAGATTAAATTTTGCTTGAATTTTTTCCATCCACTCTTCCCTTTTCTCTATAAGGAGGTGATAGGAAAATCTATCCTAGAAATGTTCACAACAAACTTCTAATAGTAACCATCCAAACCCATAAAACTTCACTTCAGGCACATTCTTAGGCACTAGCCACTCAAATACTACTTTTATCTTGGTTGGGTCAACCGCAATCCCATCATTTGAAATTACATGACCCAAGTATTGTACCTCTTTCTAAAAGAAAGTACATTTGGAGAGTTTCCTGAACATCTTATGCTCTCTTAACCATTGAAGAACAATCTCTAGATGCTTGAGATGCTCCTCTTCATTCTTGGAATAGATAAGAATATCATCCAAAAATACCAACACAAATTTATCCAAGCAGTCTCTGAATACATTATTCATTAGGTTCATGAATATTGCAAGTGCATTCATCAATCCAAAAGGTAGGATTGTTAACTCATAATGACCATACCTTGTCCTAAGTTATTTTTGATATATCTTTGTCCTTGATCCTTAGTTGATGATAACCCAAATGTAGATCAATCTTCAAAAATATTTTTGCTCCTCGCATCTAATCAAAGAGATCATCAATATGTGGCAACAGATACTTATTTTTTATCATTTCTTTGTTAAGAAAATGATAATCAATGCACAAGCACAATGTGCCATCCTTCTTCAGGAAGATTACAGGCGCTCCCCGTGGTGAAACACAGGGTCATATCAATCCCTTAGACAACAATTCTTCTAATTGTTCCTTTAACTCCATTAATTTTGTTGTGGTCATCCTATAAGGTACTTTTGATATAGGTTTCAACCCTAGTACTATGTCAATGGAGAAATCAAACACTCTCTTGGGAGGAAATCTAGGTAATTCCTCTAGAAATACATCCACAAATTTTTGTAAAATAGGATATTTCTCCATATCCATTTTTCCAAATTCTACCATTTCACCTTCTTCAACATCTTGGGGCTCTTGAGATCCATAATATATGTCATCTTGAGAAATGAACTCATTGCATTCCTCAAGTTTTTTCATCTTTAGGGAGAAAAATTGACATCCTTTCTTTTTTTCCCTGTGCATTTACACGACGGATATCTACCGCAACATCACTCATGTTAGTGTTCCTTGTAAGAATACTTTGTTACTTAGATCGTCTAAACATTCAACTATTTTAGTATGATAATCTACTTTGGCCTTGTGTTTCGATCTATTTAAGGATCTAGGACTTATTGCTTACAGAATGCTTAAACGTAAAAGATCGATTATTACAACGTTTAACTTAAGTGATTACAAATTTAAATGCTCAAATGATTAAATGAACATAAAATAATTAAATAAATGCCAAGATAAACTGAGAAAGAAAAGAGAGAAGAATAGAGAGACGAAACCAATTGATAACGGAGTTCGTCCCTAAGGACTACGTCTCCGGGTTCCTCTCCAATGGAGGACCGATCCGATTAGCTCCAAAAATCAGTTACAAAGGCTTCAAGACTATCTCCTTCAAGCATTCAGCAACATGACAGTACTCTGATATGCAGAAATGTCTTCAATCTCTCGGGCATTCTCTCGCTATCTCCACCTGGACTTGTGAAAACAAGGCCTATACCCCTCTTTTTATACAAAAAGTTTGCCTAATATGGCTTAACCAACAAAATAAATGCATATCTTCCTTCATCAGCTCGTATCACGTCTGGTTTATCCTCTGACATCTTTTGGTTTCAGGTTGTTTTAGTGGTTTTGATTGTTTTGGCCTTATTAGGCTATTAGTTATGAATTCGGCTTTAAGAGTCCTACAAAAGAAACCGAGCTCCTAATAATACCAGCGGGTTCTTCGTGGTGTATTGGTGCATATTTGTTTTGTTACCCGGCCCGCGCGGGTTCAAACCCCGGCCGGTTTGTTTTTAAACAACCAAATAACAAAAACATCATAACAAATAAAACCGGCCTCCGTATGCAGTTAAGCCCGCCGCGTTTGGTGCAACGGCTACGGGTCCGGCTTACCAGGCGGAGGTTACGGGTTCAAAACCCATCCGCGCTCATTTTAACATTCTGTTCAACAACCCGAACGCCGAACAATGGACACGTGTCCTCATTCCATTCGCTGAGAGAGCCGACGGGTACGCTGACGAAGCCTCTCACATGCTGACGAGGATGACACGTGTCGGCTCCTGATTCGCCAAATCTGCTGACTCATCCGATGACGTGTCGCTGACTGGGTGCCACGTGTTGCCGAGTTGTCTACCACACTGTCGATGATGCCACGTCATCCGTACGGATGCCACGTGTCAACTTATGATTGGTCCGCACAGATGAGTCACTTGCCACGTGTCTCGGCCGAATTCGTCCATATGTATTCCGTACAGTACGGACGATATACTGACGTCATCATCCGTACAATCAGTTAGAAAGTCAACTCAAAACTTTGACTGCTTGTATCTTGAGCATGCGACGTCGGATTTCGACGAAACGAACGCCGTCGGAATCGTCTCGACGAGCTCTTCGCGATGACGCTGATTCCGTCAATTTCCGAGATGGTTATTTTTTTGCCTTCTAGACGCCCCTAAAGCCAGTTTGACTGGAAGTTTGACTGGTGTAACTTGCACAAACGGAGTCCTTTGAAGCCCGTTCAGTTGCGTTGGAACCGGAACGTCGTTCTCTTTCTGATGGGCTGAAATCTGCGGGCATTGGGAACCTTCAACTTTCACTGAAAAATTGTCCCGGATCATTTCCACGGGTTTCATTCCTAAGATGTTATCATAGGATCCTAGGGGTGCTACATATAGATTCACTTCCGAGGAGAAACTCGGAAGCTCAACCCTAGCTTTGAATAAACATTGCTCCACCTTAGCTCTCGTTTGGTTGGCATATTCAACCATCCAAGACTTTTCCATATAGTTAGTTTTCCTAGATATACTACTAGTTATTATAGGTGAAACAAAATTTTCAGTGGCACCAATATCAATAAGAATGGAAACAAGTGTACCAAATAAAGTACTTAGTATTTCCACCAGAGTGATCTGATACTCAGCTTGTCAGTTGTCCAATATAGCATGAATCCTCTATTGGAATGCTTCTCGTTGAGATGGTAGCGGATTCCCTTGTGGTTGTTTCCCTAGAGGTTTGTTGGGACACTGGTTACCAAAGTGATCACCACAACCCCCTCTCAATGGTTTGATCCTTGTTGCAGATCTTCTAGAACTGCTCTCATTCCTTCCAACATTGTTATTATTGTTGTTGTTTCCCCTTCGGTCCCTTCTTGAATTATTCCTCTTATTATGGTATCCTTTGTCCCCTTTCCTTTGGTATTCCTACCCTTCACTAGGCTTTCTTGAAGCTTGACTAGATTATGACCAATTGAACTTATTGTGATTCTTCTCACAGTAGTTTGTGATAGGCCTAAACATTTGTTCCTGCTTAATTGCTTTCTCATACACCAAGTCCATGGTAGCAAGACCGTGTACATCTACCTCACCACCTATCTGAGCATTCAGGCCCATGATAAACTTCCTAATATGAAATCACTAGTCCTTTTGGTACATAGGTACGTACCTAAGGAGACGAGTGAATTTATCCCAATACTCGATAACTAAGGAATCTCCTTGCCTCAAATTCTAGAAGTCGGTAAGCTTTTGATTAAAGAAGAGTTGAGGAAACCACCGTTTTCAAAAAATCTCCACAAATTCAATCCATGTGAGCCTCAGGGAACTAAGTCGAAGGTCCATCCTTCTTATTCATCCACGAATTGGACGCTTCTCTAGATAATTGGAAAGCTCCCCAAATGGCTTTAGTGACCTCGGAGTAATTTTTGATCTCAAAGTACTTCTCCATCTCGGTGAGCCATGCCTCAGCCACATCCCCACTAGTACTTCCTTCAAACTTTGGAGGAGTGACCTTTCACATATCCCATGATAACTCGCTAGCAATTCATTTCCACTTGCTTCCCTCCTATCGTGATTCATCGTCTCCATGTTCGCTAGAATGAGTATGTTCATGGGAATTTTCCCCTTCATAATTATTAGGAAGCATTGGGAACTTCTTGTTCCTCCCTTTCTTTTCCCCTCACCTCTTGCTCGAGGTTTCCTATTCTTGCCCTGGTTTTATCCATCATGGCTAAAAGACAGCCCAACTTAGCCCCAGAATTTTCAACTCCTTGGCCAACTTCTTGGCTTTCCCCAAAGTTAGTCCTAGTCCTTACCATTTTCAACAAGAAATTTTACACCTAGAGGTTTCATTTTCAATTAGATTCTAGGAATGTTTACATATATCACTTAAATTATTTCTGAAAAGCAAACATTCATAAAGAGATTTCACAAAGAGTGTATACACAATTTTTGTCCACAACATGATTTTGTTTTTATTAAATAGGATTTCAATATCCTAACATTTACATGGAATGACTATTCAAATGGTCAAGGGGAGAGTATCCCTCAGATTCACCCTCAAACACATAACTACAAGGAATATATCCCTCGGATTTTTGCTCTAATATATTGTCAAAAGGAAAATATCCCTCAAACCTATCCTAAGATACATAATTATGAGGAACATATCCGTCTAATTTTCCGCTTGTGGCTATTACAATAAATTTTTCCATAAGTATAACACGATGGTCCCTAAATATCATTGGAGGACTAACACTACATTCTGAAGGCATATCCTTGGAAAGTGATAAAGAGTCTGACTTAGGAAGAGAGACAAAAGTTAAATAGTTGAAATTGATAGCCTCACTCATCCCTCTCTTTTCTTGACTAATTCACAAAAGGGCATAGCGTTGTCATAGTTGGTTCCCTCTATGGTTCGAACAATGGCTTCCCTTTCCTTCTTGGCCCGTAGGTAGTGCTCATTTATGATTATTGACTTCCTTGTAGTCATCTTGAGACACACCATCTTGACACAAAAAATTTCAAACATTAGACTCATATAATGTTGGACGAAAGCATAGCGAGCACATAAGTTTTAGCGTTGAACCTGATAGCTTTGATACCATGTGTAATGTGCCATTGTTCTAACCATTTTTTTTTTACTATATTTTACTCACAAGTTAAAGTTTAAGCTACTAACCTTAAGAGCTATAAAAAAATTTCCTTTCCACATAAATAAATAGATGCATATTTGAAACATAACTATTCCAAACTTTCCATTGCATAACATAGAATCATTTCAATAATTCAAGAAATGATTTCACATCTCATAAACTCATGATAATATTTCTCATTTACAAATCCACAATAAGAGTAAGATACATGTTTACATACATAGCTTCTTTGAGATAAATGATAAAGATACATAAAAATAGTACAATGGTCTAAATGTTCCCAATATTGGTGCATACCTCCTAGATGTATCCATCATTTGGCGCATACATTCTAGGTGTCCCCAAACTGGCGCTACATCCTCAAATCTTGGTTGCCAACTGTATGAGGGAGAGCATCACTCAAGCACTTTTTTTCCAACCATGGACTTACAGCGGTCCCTCGAATGTCTACCAAATTTGGTAAGATGGACCTACCCTTCGACAAAGAGATTGGTTTGATAACCCCATAATCATGACCTTCTTGAGCATAATGTTGTGTCCTACAAATCTAAACCTACCATACCTTGGTTTCCCTACCTAGTTTGTATACATGGACTACAGTGAATTGACTGTGTAAACCACGGCTACTTACAGTTCTTTTTCCAAAGAATTCAACACCCTGTACTTCGAGTGAGAGCCATCTATCCACCCACTTCAAAAGATTGATTTGGTATTGACCATAAACATAACACACATTTACCCTAAGGTGATAACATACTTAAATATTCAACAAGGTAATTCCCTTAACCATGGATTACCCCAACGCTAGGAATATCCAAGTCTATAATAAATTGATTATCTAGGTTACACCCTTACCCATGGATTTCCACTAACCCCAAGTATAACCACATTAACTATACATATACACAATCTAATGTTTAGATAGGTTACCCCCTTTCCCATGGATTTCCACTAACCCCAGGTATAACCATACTAACCATACATATTGACATAATCATAAAAGTACTATAAGATAGAAATGAATTTCCATCTCATGCATTATCTAAATAGACTTAACGAGCTAGTATAGTTCTAACAGCACTTAAGCCGCATATATTCTACAATATGTTAACGTAATCCCAATGATAGCGTTCACTACTTGAGACTCAATTAAGAATCAGACATGCATATTCCATACTAGGAATTAACTAAGTTT
This sequence comes from Sequoia sempervirens, assembly GCA_007258455.2. Taxonomy (NCBI): domain Eukaryota; kingdom Viridiplantae; phylum Streptophyta; class Pinopsida; order Cupressales; family Cupressaceae; genus Sequoia; species Sequoia sempervirens. The sequence goes on from VDFB02071666.1 coordinate 14,652, forward strand.
ATCATACCATGCATTTATAGATTACTCCATACTAGGAAATTACTAGATCATATAAACAAACATATCATGCCTTCAAATAATCTTTCCAAAACAAAGGCATTATAATCAAATAACCTTTCAAACATAAGCAAGGAAGAATAGAAATCAGCATACTTGGATATAAGTTCCAACTTGATAATGTTGTCTTCCAACCTTTACCTTCGCCTTCACGAATGCTACTTCTCCAAAGCACAACTAGCCTCCAAACACTAGCCTCTCACAAATTCTCTCACTAAAACAATTGCACAATACTAAAGCAACTCACTAACTCTCAAGCTCACTAACTCACTTGCATAAAAAATACAGCAAAATAATGATGGGAAAATCAGAATTAGAAGAGTAACAAATGATAGGATGAGCACCTCTATATATACTAATATTTGAGCAATCAAAGGCTACAAATAAGCTAGCAATTCTACCATCTTCCTACTCACATGCAAAGACTCATCAAACTAACTTATAGGTTTGCAACACATAACAGTCCATTATCTTTTAATGGCTAAGTCGACCTCTTCATGAGAGACAACAAGACTCATTTACCAAGTCAAAGGATGACTCATAACAAGAAGTTTCCTTCTTGGTTTACAAGTCAAATTCCTCTTATATTTCTGCCAAAGTTTACATGGACTAAGTCTCATAGTTTAAGCAGAGCAAAAAGCCTTCTTTTACATTTCATATTCCTCAGCATTGGCGCCACATATTCACACAATGGCGCCCTTAAAGGTAGTGCAATTTAAGACTTATTCTTATCTTCATTTTAATCATAGGCTACGTTTAAACTTTCTGCCTTTGTTCATGTGTGGTAACTAAATTCATATTTGACTTGGCCTCCTTTGCATTATGTGCAACCACATCAGCATTAACACTTTCAACGCTTATATGTGCATTCCTTTTGCTATTCATTGCATTTAAATATGTTAACAGTTATGTTAACTCATGTTTTATCCTCTCTCTCTCTCTCTCTCTCTCTCTCTCTCTCACACACACACACACACACACACATATATATATATATAATCAAATTCAAACACATATATGCACCTACTCATTGAATGATGTGTATACATAAAGTGTGTATATATATACATGTCGCTTTTATCCAATCGATACTCCCATACATATGGGTTACCCGTTCATGAGCATGTGTAGGTACGTCTACCTATGTATACTCATGCCCGCATATACTCGCATGTATGAGTTATCGTGGACATGTACATATATACAAATATACATTCTATGTATATACCTCATTGACCAACATATACCAAAAGAACGCATGAGAAGAACTCTCTTCCTGATGTAAAGACTCAATCATATATCCCTAGTCAAAATACTCATAAAACAAGATCATAACTAGTAATAAAACATTCACAACCATGATAGAAGGTTACTTACTATTCGCCCAAACTGACTTAACTCAACTTAGACCAACTAAGGTGTGAGTGTGTGTATGCTCAACTAGGTTCATCAGGGTTACCAGACCAAGTTCTTCTCTTGAGTGATACTCTCCCTCTCTTCTGAAGGTTTGAGCATGTTCCTACATTCAGCTTAGTACATCACAACAGTAGTTAGCCAATAACAATACAATCATATGCATTATACATCATTGTCAAAATTATTATAAATATAAACTTGAATTAAAACAATCATTCATCAAATTCCATCAAGATTCATATGCATCACACAATCCAAAAACATATATAAAAGCATTTTTAACCCATCAAGGTAAAATTAAATTGGTAATAACACAAAGGAGTGTAACAATTGACAACAAATTAGAAATTGTAACTACCACTATTGAACACTCAAATAGTCTTATCCTACCTTTTTTACATGATGATTTTCTCCAAGTCTACAATAAACTCTTTTTCATCATGTTTTTCCATTCTCACAACTCTTACACACCTTACAAGTTGTCCTACTTGCATTTATCAACTTCCATGACACTAAATGGTACTTCCAAATTGCCAAAATACAAATCACAAGTGACATAATGTCACTCCAAGTGAGATGTCCAAAATATGTGGGTGTAAACAATTAAATAAATACTTCCAATATAGAATACTACAAGATGTATGACACCTGTGTTAGCAATGGTCAGCGCTCCCCTCAGGACTTGTGACATGGACTAACCGCCTCCCGTGGATCTGTTAACTATGGCGGTTGTATCGGGCATTAACAGGTCGATCTTTTGGTACAATAGCAACCGTGGGGCCAACAATTGGTATCGGAGCCAAAGGTGTCAAGTTTGAATCCCCTTGATTTGCATTGAAGGAGAGATTGTTGGCAAATGGTCAATGCTCCCCTCGAGATTCGTGACATGGACTAATCGCCTCTCGTGGATCTATTAACTCTGGCGGTTGTGTTGGGCATTAAAGGATTGATCTTTTGGTGCAACGGCAATCGTGGGGCCAACAATTATTGGCAAATGGTCTACGCTCCCCTCAGGATTCGTGACATGGACTAACCGCCTCTCGTGGATCCGTTAACTCTGACAGTTGTACCTGGCATTACCAGGTCGACCGTTTGGTGCAATGGCAACCATGGGGTCAACAATTGTTATTAGAGCCCAAAGGTGTCGAGTTCAAAACCCCTCGGCTTGTGTTGAGGGAGAGATTGTTGGCAAATGGTCTATTGGAACTGTTAATTTCTGATGATTTCACATGTTGTTCACATTCATAATTTTCCAAATAAGTCCCACCTTGAACACTTTTTGCTCACATTTTGCCCATATAGCCCCATAAATTCCATCGAGTCTTGAATATTTCACATAACAGTTCATATCGGCGTGAGATGGTCAAGGTCTCCCTGACCCATGTTGCGTTTTCTGCTAGCAAACGTTTGTGTTGCCTATCGGCAAGACATTTTTTATATCATGGCGATTGGATTTCATCTTCCGGCGGTTATCGGCATGACTTTCACATTGTTCCGACGGTGGAAGGATTGACTTATCGGTAAGAGTTACTGACATTCAGAGGGAGGTCTTAGCGATTTCGTTGGGTCTCACCGATATAAAAGGAAAAGGGTCTCTGTCGGTATAAGAATTGCATTCTCTTGGCGATCTAAAATGAGCTCGGGATGTTTCGGTATGACTCAGTGGATTCTTTGGGACCTCTCCCTGATTTTGAAATGTCTTGGCGAAAGTGAATGGTAGATGCTTCTCGGCGAGAGTTCGCTTGTTTCAGCGACTCAGGATGGATGAAGGAACTTTCGGTGAGACATAATATGCACTACGTGAGGTCTCTCCGATATCAGAATGTTATGGCGACTGTGAACGAAACAAAAAGAACACATCGGTGAGAGATATCCTTGTGTCTCAGCGAATGGAAAGCACGTAAAGAAATACATATTGATATAACATTTTGTAATCTGTGAGATGTCTCACCGACATCACAGAGTCTGGGCGAAACACAAAGAGCATGAGATAACAGCGATATAATTGCCTTTGGCATACTTACAGAGTTGTCTTAGCGACTGTTCATTGATGATTAACAAAATCTTTGTCACTGTGGCCGACATGGGAATTTCTAAATACCGTTGCAAGCCGACATGAAATGAGCCCGAATTAAGCGGTTGGCCAACATTGGATCTCAATGTGTTATGATTTTTCGTCTTTGGTGTATAAATATGCATTTTGTAATTGTAAATGATCATCAGTTATTAGGTATCACGGTGAGCAGCAGATGGATACGATTACAATGAATCTATCGGATCGGAGACTATGATGCATGTTTTCAAAGATAGGTATTTATGAAAGTCAAGGTGAATGTTCTTTGTTCTGATGTCGATTATCTGTTGAATTTAATGAGAAGTATTCGAGTTATCTCCAAGATGGATTCTTTCTAATTGTTTAATTTGATATAACAAGTTTATATCTAATTCATCAGTGCAGATTTGATGTATCTGTGTGGTTAATCGATTGGTTCTTTCAAGCAAAGATTAAAATCCCTTTAGTTGATCACAATAATCAAAGAGGTTCATTTGGATTATTGAAGTGGGAGAAACGAAAAGTGATCCCGCAGTCTTGCATGTTTATACAGAAGTTGTAAACATAATATATGCCAAATAGCTTGAGTTCTCCCGGAGAAGTGTGCTCATCTTGATTTCATTTGACTCTGCATACCCAATAAGGCCTTTGGTCTTGCATTCATCATTTGGATTTAATTCGGTTTAACACATCACGTTAATTGAACATTGTAGGATTTAGATTAGAAGATTGATGTTGCTATTTAGACCAAGTTTTATTTCATTTGTTCACTCCCATCTACCATTGTGGACAAAGCATTTTAGAAGGATAATCATAAAGTCAAGTTTGCTTCATTCAGAAAGGTACACATACAGGTTTAGCAACACGAAGAGTAGAAGGTTTAATTCATTTGACCTTGTCATTTACCCTAAAACTTACCAAGGCTGGTAGCCTCGCGAGGTTTCCACTGCATTTTTGAGAGCTAAAAAATTGGTGACTCTGCTGGGGACAAACATCAGAATATCTGGTTAAAGACCATCATATAGAGTCTTTGAAGAAATATTTGTAATTTGAAAAGTTTTAGAAAAAGTGATTCTGCTGGGGAGAAGATCAAAAAGAATTATTTTCCTACTTTTGGAAAAGTAGGTGGCAACTCTGAAAAATATTCATGAAGAATGGAATTTGTGTGTGGAACGAAAGAATATTTTGAGAAGCAGCAGTTGACAAGAGGAATTGAAGAATTGAAAAAGAAAGGACTGCAATTGGACAAGAATGAATACACAAATGTAGGCAGGCATTGGACTCCTCAGATGTCTGATAGTATGATTGCAAATTTTCACAATGGAGGCAATGCATATCATGCACAATAGAATATATACTCACCACAGTCACCTCATGGTCAGCACTATGTGCCACATCATCATACACAACACTATAGTTTGATGTACTAGTATCAGTACCCAACTAGCACCCCCCTTCATCATTACACAACAAGGATCAGACAGTTTGATTTGGCAGGGATTCAATTGTCAAAAGCTATTCAATGGATGGCGGTTGAATGTGTTCAAAGTTCTGAGGGAATAATGTGATTAAAGAGAACATTAAAAGTTTCAATGTTTTCATCTAAGATTTGAATTATTACCATATGAAGATTTACATGAGGCTATTCTTGATATCGCGTGAAGGCGTAGAGAGTTGGTTCAACAACTTACCGGTAGTCTCCCATTAATTCTCTCAGCGATTTGGGGATGATTCCTCAAGCAATATGGGAATCTAAGTGCATTAGATATTGCTCTTCATGAATTAATACAGATTTAGAAAGATCCAAATGACACAATTTATGATTTTAATCAGAGATTCAAGTTGCAGAGTAAGATATCTCCTGGATCAAAGTTGCCAGATTTTGTAGCACTGAGTGTTTATTTGAATACTTTTGATCCTAAAATAGGGTATGAACTAAGAAATATATTCCCAAGAGACTTAGCTAAGGCTCAAAAGATGGCACAGACAATTAAAAACAATAGGAGGGTGCCGGGGATGTGGATAGAGTTAAATCCTAAGGTTCCTCAACAAAGCAACAATTATCAATATAGACAAGAGAATACTTACAGAAATGAGAGGCTGAGGTTGCATGACATGCCTTATAATACAGACTGAAAGGATGAGAAACCTATAACAACTAGGCCTAGAAACAAAAGCTCTAATCCATTGAAAGGCAAGGGAACCTATATGGTAAAGTAGCGATTTATACGTGAATTTTGTGATAAACCCATTCCCAGTTATTGTGTTGTATGAAAAGAATGCAAGAGGAATGTTGATGAAATGTGGAGAAGATCTGCAGTATGTTGTCAAATACCTTTCACCATGTTGTGGAGAGGTACTCATCTTCGAAGGATGAAGGTTATCAGCATGATGTTTCAAATCAGAAATACAATGATCATATGCCTGAACAGCAGGTCTTGTTTTATTCTGAGGAAGATTATACAGAGCCACATTCTATTGAGCCACCTGCTCCTTGCAGTATGAGGAGACTCACCGAAGAGGAGATAGAGAGACTAATTGTTGCTGTAGTTGAGGAAGCAAGGAGTAACCACTGGTTAAGAAATAGGACAGTAAATGAGAAGAAAGGTGTCCCCAGAAGAATCTTTTTGAAGGATCAAAAGGAAACACAAAGGACCGTGAAGAAAGCAAAAAATAGACAACATGATAAAAGTGAACAGAAGCCTGTCCAAATGGAGGAAGTTAAAGAGTTGCACAAAGAGATGCAAGAAATTGATTAGAAGGAAGAGAACAAAGGAGAAACATTGGAGTAGGAGAAAGGGACTAAGGCAGAAGGCTCCTCTTTTGACTTCATTCAAGCGTTATCCCAAGGGAAAAGGTATTAAGATGATGGTGATGAGCATCAGGAGATAGTAATAGGAGTAAGGACATGTGCAAATGGGGAATGACTCTGTATGATAAGCTTGCATAATGAGGATGATGATGCAAAGTTTCTCTCTTATAGCAGTTATTGATAGAAGCGGTGCATCAGTGAATGGTCGTTAATTAGACACAGAGAGGATTTTGATCTGCCAATCATGGAAGTTCTTCTACCTCTTATGAAGATCGAGGTGAAGGCGATTAAGAATGGCCAGTTTAATTGATAGTGTAGGATAATACACATCCAAGCTGGGTTGAAGCCTAGAATCGGTGATGAAAAAAAGAGGGTTTGTACATTTGATAATAGTTTTTGAACTTTTTCAAACCTATTGTATGATGAAGTTTTAAAAGAAGATCAGATGATATTTTGCAAAGGTATGCCCATGAATGAACTTCAGTTATTTTCAAATCCACTTTATGATAAAGAGGAGATAATTTCAGACAAGTAAAATGATGGAATAAATGACTACGCTGGTAATGTTTCTGATTTTGCTTTCTCTGACGATCTTGGATTTCTTTTTGATGATGAAAAAAATGAAGAATACAACTATAGTGATGAAAATGTTGAGACTTGTTCGCTCAGCAATGGACAGATTTTAGATTTATTTTTTCCTAAATACCAGGGATGTGCACATGAGGGTGATCTTGAAGATTTGTGTCCAACTTACATTTGTTTTGACAGTGAAAGATCTTTGTGTAAAGATTTTTATGAATCCCAGTGCATTTCTTGGAATGATGGTGAAACCTTTGATGTTGATCAAAAGTCTGTGTCCATTCAGAATGAGGTATGTGATTTTGAAATTCCTAGCTCATATGGAGAAGATGTTTATTTTCATGCCAAGGAAGATAGAATTCTAGCTTTGATTGGTTCATATATGCTTGATACTAGAGATGTGAGTTATAATCTAATATTATCTCCAAATGATGATTTGGAAAAGGTGCAAAAGGTTTTAGAATTGTGTGTTTTAGATAGTGTTGATATAACAGAACTTTTTGTTTCTCAAGAGAAGCACTTTGATGATGAATTTTCAATACAACTAAGTGAGTGTTTCATAGTACACAACAGTGAGAAAGATAATGAGTAATTTTGCATTGAATATGTGTATATTTTGTATGTTGGAGATAACAGAGATTTGTCTAATGATGAAGAATATAAATTGTGGAATGATGTAGGGAATTTGGGCCAAGTTGAGCATAATGATTCTCTAAAAACTTTCAGTGACAGGGTAGATTGCATGAGTATTTTCAAGAAGAATCTAATGAACTCAAGACAAAACCAGGTATTTGACAAGGGAAAGTATGGTTTGAGTTTTAGATTGCTTAGAATAGCTAAAGCAACACAGAGGATTAAGGGTTGCTAGTGCATGGACAACTCTTGCTGGTCCTTTTTAAAATTCTTTTCCATGCACAGTAGTTCAGGGTTTTGGTTCATCTCCATTTTGCATTCATTTTGCATTCATTCCATCATGCTTCTTGTCCATTTCCATTTTTCTCATTTTTTGTTTGGTCTGGTCTACTCACCCAAAGATTCTAGATCCTTGCAATGATCTTACTATCATTCATCCCCAGATGGAGCCACTGTTGGAACTGTTAATTTATGATGATTTCACATGTTGTTCACATTCATAATTTCCAAATAAGTCCCACCTCGAACACTTTTTGCTCACATTTTTCCCATATAGCCCCATAAATTCCATTGAGTCTTGAATATTTCACATAACAGTTCATATCGGCGTGAGATGGTCAAGGTCTCCCCGACCCATGTTGCGTTTTCTGCTAGAAAATGTCTGTTTTGCCTATCAATAAGACGTTTTTGATATCATGGCGATTGGATTTCATCTTCTGGTGGTTATCGGCATGACTTTCACATTGTTCCGATGGTGGAAGGATTGACTTATTGATAAGAGTTACTGACATCTAGAGGGAGGTCTTAGTGATTTTGTTGGGTCTCACCGATATAAAAGGCAAAGGGTCTCTGTCGGTATAAGAATTGCATTCTCTTGGCGATCTAAAATGAGCTTGGGAAGTTTCGGTATGACTTAGTGGATTCTTTGGGACCTCTCCCCGATTTTGAAATGTCTTGGTGAAAGTGAATGGGAGATGCTTCTCGGTGAGAGTTCACTCTTGTCTCAGCGACTCAGGATGGATGAAGGAACTTTCGGTGAGACATAATATGCGCTACGTGAGGTCTCTCCGATATCAAAATGTTATGGCTACTGTGAATGAAATAGAAAGAACACATCGGTGAGAGATATCCTTGTGTCTCAGTGAATGGAAAGCACGTAAAGAAATACATATCAATATAACATTTTGTAATCTGTGAGATGTCTCACCGACATCATAGAGTCTGGGCGAAGCAGAAAGAGCATGGGATGACAGTGATATAATTGCCTTCGACATACTTACAGAGTTGTCTTAGCGATTTTTCAGTGATGATTAACAAAATATTTCTCACTGTGGCCGACATGGGAATTTCTAAATGCAGTTGTAGGCCGACATGAAATGAGACCGATTTCAGTGGTTGGCCGACATTGGATCTCAATATGATATTTTTCTAATGCTGGTGTATAAATAGGCATTTTGTAATTGTAAAATGATCATCAACTATTAGTTATTCGATATACAGTAGGCAAATTAGATGGATACAATACAATAGATTTATCAGATCAGAGACTATGATGCATGTTTTTAAAATGGAGGTATTTATGAAAGTCAATTGATGTTGCTGCACATTTACGGTGTCAATTATCACATTTGAATTTAATGAAGAATGTGCTAAAGGCTGTCTCAGATGGATTCTTTCCGTTGTTTAAGTGTCTGAGTTTATATTCAATTCATCGGTCACATTTGTTGTTTACGTGTAGTTGTCGATTGGTTCTTTCAAGCAAAGATTAAATCGCTTTTAATTGATCCACGATAATCGAGAGGATGCGTTTTGGACATTAAAGAGTGAAATTTGTAGTCTGATGCTTGCATGTTTATACAAGTTGTAAAACTATAATATGCCGGATAAGCAGGTTCTCCCAGGAGAAGTATTTGATTTCATCTTGATTTCATTTGTCCATATGACTAAAGATCTTGGTCTATTTGCATTTCATCATTTAGATTCATTAAGTTCTTCCTTCTGATGGTGAACATTGGCAGTTTAGATTAGAAGATTGCTATACATTATGTACCAAGAACGTTTCGTTTTGTTAAAGCTTCCATTTGCCATTATTGGACAAATCATTGCAGAAGGAGATAATCATAAGTCAAATTTGCTTCATTCGAGATAGGTACACCCGCTAGGTTTAGCGACTTTGAAGAGTAGAAGGTTTAAGTTCATTTGACATACATGCATTTACCCTAAAACGTACCAAGAGACTGGCAGCCTCTTGAGGTTTTTCGCCTGCGTTTTTGAAAGCTAACATGGTCAACACCCCCCTCGAGATTCGTGACTTGGACTAACCACCTCTCGTGGATCTGTTAACTTTGGCAGTTGTATCGAGCATTACCAGGTTGACCTTTTGGTGCAACAGCAATCATGGGGCCAACAACCTATCCCAACAAAAAGAAAATAAAATTCAACATCAAAAAGATAGTTTGTTTCAAATCTTTAATTAAAATAGTAAATTCAATTAATACTAGGAGGTTTGCATCTTATTAGGAAAGAATACATATGCCTTTGGTTGTATTCTCCATGTCAAAAAAATTTGCTCTAAGTTCTTGAAACCAACCTATGAATCCATCTACCTCAAAATTTCTCTCTTGTGCTTGAAACTACACTTGCTCAAATAAAGCTTCTATGTTTCTCGATTGGATCAGGCTTGTAATAGTTCTCTCAGGCTTCTGGTTTTCCATAAGCTCTTCATCCACATTCCTTTTATCCCTATAAATTGATCTTCCTTTTTCCCCAGCTAAAAGAAAAAAATGTCTTTAATAGACTCACATCACTACCAAATGACGCAGAAAGTGATTCGAAATCCTGCAATTCATGCACAACGAAGACAAATTGTTTAACAATTATGCATTTTTGTTATTGTTTCCGAAGCCTAAAATCCATGCTTACTGCTAAGAATATGTCGATGGAAACCAGTTGTCTTTTGCTCTTACAAGTATAAAATTTATGATGCTATAAACCTTGGACATGGATCAAAGTTTATTTACACACTGTTGGCATTAAAGTTGATAAGTATGCACTTATTTGCCCAGAAATCAATCAAGCAGTTCTCCAAGCCAAAAAATTCTAAACCTGGAATTCTTGGCCTCACTTAAGCTTCATCCAGCTATTTTCTCCTTGAATGGGGTCTCCATGTCTTTAAAAGTAGGGTTCCTTGCCAAGCCCCGCAATTTGGGGTATTGGCGTCCATTCCACAAGTGGTTGATTGTGGATTCTACAGAGGTATGTACTTTTCATGTCTGCATTTAACTTGAATGAAGTTGCATTGTAAAATTTTACAACTACAATTATGATAGATTGCTTTACTTGGGCTGCATTAAAAAAAAAAAATTGACTACAACCATGGTAAATTGTAGAGATCACATAATTTATTGCCAATTTTTCTAGGACACGAGATGGCTTTGGCAACAACAGATCCCACAAAATTTTAGCAAAATGCAGTTATCAACAAAAACATATGCAAAAACAGAATCTTATGTTATTCCTTCCAACATTAGTTTTTATGTCTTACAGTTGATTTTCATAGAGCAGAACCTTGTGACAGTTGTGAACTCAATTCCATCTATTGACTTTACAATCTAGTTAATTCCTTTCACCATCTTGAATACATGGATATTTGAGTTCTGCAAATCGATGTTTGTATTTCAAATCGTGTGGCATTTTCAGAAAGAAAATTATCAAGAACGTGGAAAAGCCAATGGCCCACTCAAAATGGCTTGGATGCTTGGAAGCTAAAGAATGACATTGTTATGAAGCAAATGCATAAAATTTTGATTCAATTGAATTCATTTTTAGTGCCCAGTGGATTTAACATTTATTCAATTTCAATCCAATGTGATATAACAGGAATGATCATTGAACATGCAAGAAACAAACAATATTTTGAAATCTTATAACCAATAGTGTGCTCTTTGAAACTTGCAATCTGCTTACATCATTAAACAGGATCTTGTGATCCTCGTTTTTTCCCGCCATTTTATCATGCTATGAGAAATTAACCTCTAAAATTCAAAGGAGTCACTTGTACATAAATCCTAATGCCCATTTAGTCGAAATAGCTGAAGAATTTTCTTGCAGGAAAGCAGATGGCTAAAGAATTTTGCTCTATGCAGGAAAGCAGATGGTGGAACAACCACTGAATCTGTCTGCACAAAATGCAACATGCGACACAAGGCATATACAAAATTCCCATCCTTGGAAAAGTTAAAAATATTTAAGACCTGCCCTAAATAGCTGATTATCCTGAGCTTAAGGATAGATAATAGATCTTTTGATAAAAGATCAAAACCAAATTCCTCAACCAAAAAGAATTGCATGGTACAACTAGCATAAGCTAGAGAAGGTGCTACAATCAGCCTTCGGTCTTTTTTCTGAATCAGAAAGCATATGAACCAAAGAAAACCCATTGATCTAACAGTATTTACCTATTATTGGCACATTTTTCATTATAGTGGTAAACACAGATACCCGAATACGCACCCTTTTCCACTTACTCTGCTTCAGATTAGGAAAGAGGCCCAAAATATGCTCCGCCATAAAATCATGCCTTGTTAATATTCCAACTATAGGAGGTCTCTGCAAAGTCATGGAATAATGATAAGATAACAATCCAAAAATACATTTTCAATCATCAAGTATCCAATTAAAATGTGCATGCAGCTTGAGAAAAAACTAGAAAGGCACATACCCCAGAAGATTTGGGCACCACACAAAGATGGCGCAAGCCAACCTGTCGGAAAAGAATCAGTGCTTTTGCCAATGACATGGTCTCCACAACAGTATAAGGTGAGGTATTGGTAAATGGATGCAAATCGACAAACATTTCCTCTTCATCTGCACTAATCTCTATTTCTTCAAGCTTGATGCCTTTCCCTGAACCAGGCTTGGCAAATTCAACAGAAGTGAATTGCTGACTAAAATCTGCACTAGAAAATGTTTGTGATGCTAAAAACATTTTCCTCTTCAGCAAGACAACTAAATGTGAACGCAGCACAAGGCCACATAATACAGGTGCCTCTGAGAATGGAGGCTCGTCTATTACAGGAAAACCATTGTGTGTACAGCTCTTCAAGACCTGCATAATATTGCCAACCTTTTCTATTCCAGAAAATGTCACCAATGGGCCTGAAACAACATCACCTGCAGTTAAATGCCTCATATAAGGCTCAGCATTTGCTTCAAGGAATGGAAGTCCCTTTAGGTGAACAATCTGGTCATAAATGCTGCTGTTAAATACATCACCGACTGTCTTAGATATTAACAGTACCAACATGACTAGAGGAAGCATCAGCAAATTATTAGTCAACTCCAGAAGAATTACACATAATGAAACTGTCATCCTCATTGAGCCACCAAGAAAGGAGGCTGCACCAAGCACTGCAAAAAGCCCATGATCCAGTTGTGTGAATGATCCCATTAGAATGCCAACTAATCGACCATAAGTGGCGCCAGCCAAAATCACAGGTATGAATAGACCTGATGGTACTGCAATTCCATATGTGAAAAGTGCAAGCACATACACTGCACTGAAGAACAATAATATGGATGAGCAATGAAACTCCGTTGCTGTGCCACTACTAAAGAGATTTCGAATTGCATCTTCATTTGTATTGAAAAATAAGCTTGCAAGATCATTGTAATAACCAGGTTCACACTGGAACTTCTTGAAATTTCCTGAACGACCAATTGTAGGACATGACTCCTCCAATCCTTCAGGACAAGGTATACATTTAGCAAGCCATGGTAGTCCAAAGGCACAACCAGATGTGATAATAGACACAGTGCAAGTAAGAACCAACTTGAAGAACGGACCCCTCCTGTACAAAAGAAACCCATGTCAAACAGAAGATTGATCAGACAAGCAGTCTTAAAAAACTAATTAATAATGCATCAATATTGGGAAGTAAAAACAGACATGGTTAGTAGAACGAAAAATTCAACTAAGCAAATGTAATTTAGACATAATATGAAGCAAAAAAGCACGTCTTTGAATCAAACTTAAAAATAAAACTGTACTGCATCAAACTCTGTGATCAGGAGAATGAAAAACAATAATCAATATAAATAGGATGTGAATTCCATACTCATTAATGAGACTATAGACCCTCAGAATCTTGTCCAAAAGATAGTTATAAAGACCCCCAAGTATGCCACCAAAAACTCCAAGAATTATCACTGGAAGCAGATCGCTAAGGTGATAAGATATTGTCACTGAACTGACATCGAACATGATCAAGCCTCCTTTTCCAAAAAGGCCACAGTGCCCACTCTCACAATAGTCAATAAATGCTCTCAGCACTACAGCAACCACTGCTGTTGTAAAAAATGTTCTCCAAAGAAGTGCACTTCGCCACCTGATAAAAAAAGAACCATCAAATCCTTCAGTGAAGCATAAAAGATATCTATGTTCCAGAAAATCTAAAACAAATTTGTCACCACATAATGAAGGAAAAAATGGCAAACCATGATGCTGCTTCCTCAAGTGCAAAAAGAACTCCACCAACTGGTGCACGAAATGCTGCAGCAACTCCAGCAGCAGCACCACACGTAACCAAATCACGCCTATCTCTGTCATTCTTAAAATACCGCAACCATCTCCATGTCAAATGATAACGTCTTGAACCACCCTGCCCCAATAGTGATGCAATGCATGCACCAGTGTGTACCATTGGTCCCTCCTTACCTACTTGCAGAGAAGCAGACACAGCACCAATGCTACCAAATATCTGCACATAGAAGCCAAAATCAGTACATTATGCTTCAAGAGCAATAGAACATGAAAGTGTGCACCATGAAATCCAAATAATAAGTTTGAGAAATTTGTATGTCTATGTTTCTTGAAAGACTGGAGTGGAACACGTATATGCCTCATAATATGCCTTCTAGCTTTAAGGGAAATACAAGAAACTCAAACAGAATACCATCCCTCTACATATTTTACTTTTATTGAAAATAAAAGTTAGAAAATTAAAACACCACATAGATTCCCCACTCTATACATACACACAGACTAGCTAGCGAAGGAAGGCTACAATATGAAATCAGAACTGAACCAGTTCTTCATACAGAATACTAAATCTGAATTTAATCTTGATAGTTAAGTCTGTGTTCTTTATTCCCAAAATGGAAAGCCCTCATCTAGAGAGGATAGATTTTAAATCTGTTTTTTTCAATTACATTGAAAGAAAGACAAAGATTGTGAACTGAAAATTCTAAAAAAGAAAGAAATCTTTTTAATTACACAACTGCTAACCCCGTAAGCTTCCCTCCAAGAGGGAGACAGACAGAAAAATGTAAGAATCTCAAATGTAAGCCATCCCTAATTTTAATTTCATTTGAGCTTAACCATTAAAGCAATTTCCTGGAAGATTACCAAAATTCCAAAACTAAACTAATTTCTCATCAGATATACTATAAGCTGTAACTATGGTAAGAATTTATTACTGTGAAAAGAATCGGCTGACCAATTCCCCAACCAAGTTCCCATATAAATGAAAAGGGAAGATTCAATCTCATTGTATTAGCCACAGAACAAAACGTGTAATAAAAGTTAAGTTCTTGACAACACAATGCAACCTGCAATCCAAAAAAGACTAAAGCTACGTACAATATGTCAATACTATCCCTCAAAAATAAATTCAACAAGAATAAGATATTAATCACACTTGTCTGTGTATTTGAACCATAGAATTTGGCCAATTTTGGGGAGTACCTCCTTCACTCCTCTAAAAGGAAAAGACTAAAGCTAGATCCAATAATATGTAAATGTTCTACCATATAAATTCAATGAGAATAAGATTTTAATCATTCTTGTCTGTGTATTCCAAACATAGAATTTAGCCAGTCAGGAACATCTCATTTACTCTTCTAAAAGTATTGTCACCAATGAAGCAATAATATGCCACGTTCTCAAAGAATTCATAGTTTTAGTGTACTATGTTTAAATCCTTTAGGCAAGGTACACATACCTTCACAAACAAGGTGCTTGGAGCCAAAATAGCAGGCGCATCCACTCC
>VDFB02071668.1:0-16224 GCA_007258455.2 Sequoia sempervirens
TGCAAAAAAGAAAAGAAAAGTGAATCCATTGCTGCGAGCAATGCCAAAATGATAACATGTTTGTTGCATCTGTTGAAAAAAAATGAATCAGTAATGGAGAGTATGAGGAAAGGTATAAAGCTGCAAAATTTTATATCAACCATGATGAAAGTGAATGCAAGTTGGAAAACACAGTGTGTAGATGAGCCTCCATGCTGACATAAAGACCGAAACCCCGCATGTAAATATAACAAATATTTTATAGAATATGGGGTGTACAAACCTCTTTTACCTAAGGAGGCATGTTGTGATATTCAACCTTCCATTTCATGTGACTTAACATGAGGAGCAAAAACACATCTAGCAATTAACGAAATAAACAAGTGAAGGCTGAACAACATGATCAGTGGTTCAACCTAGAACTTTGTATATGGCATAGGAGTGTAACATGCATCCCAATATGTAATTAATTATACAATAGAAACAACAGATGTATTATCATGGGAAGATACGTTGGCTGTGTTTCGTATGTAAGTGTTAAAGGAGAGGAAGGGCTAGAGGGAAAACAAAACCTTTGATGAAAACCTTGTATGTAAAAAGAATAAGTGCATTCATTGCTGCGAGCAATGCCAAAATGATAATATGTTTATTGCATTTGTTGAAAAAAAGATGAATAAGTAATGGAGAGAATTATGAAAGGTATAAAGGTGTAAAATTTTCTATCAACCATGATATAAGAAAATGCAGTTTGGAAAAAATGACGTGTAGATGAACCTCCACCCTGACATAAAGACCACAACCCCACATGTAAATATAACAAAGATTTCAGAGAATATGCGGTGTACAAACCTCTTTTACCTAAGTAAGCATGTTGTGGTATTCAAACTTCCATTTCACGTGACTTAACATGAGAAACATATGAGCACATCTAGCAATTAATGAAATAAACAAGTGAAGGTTGAACCAAATGATTAGTGGTTCAACCTAGAAATTCCTATGTGGTGTAGGAGTGTAACATACATCACAATATGTAATTAATTATACAATAGAAACAATAGATGTATTATCATGGGAAGATATGTTGGTTGTGTTGCATGTGTAAGTGTTAAAGGAAAGGAAGGGTTCGAGGGCAAGCAAAACCTTTGATGACAACCTTGTATGTAAAAAAGCATAAGTGCATCCATTACTATGAGCAACGCCAAAATGATAACATGTTTGTTGCATCTGTTGAAAAAAAGATGAATCAGTAATGGAGAGTATGAGGAAAGGTATAAAGGTGTAAAATTTTCTATCAACCATGATGTAAGCAAATGCAAGTTGGAAAACACGTGTAGATGAACCTCCATGCTGACATAAACAACACAACCCTGCATGTAAATATAACAAAGATTTTAGAGAATATAGGGTGTACAAACCTATTTTACCTGAGGAGGCATATTGTGATATTCATCCTTCCATTTAGGGTGACTTAACATGTGCAACAAAGACACATCTAGAAATTCATGAAAAAAGGAAGTGAAGGTTGAACCACATGATGAGTGGTTCAACATGCAACTTTGTATGTGGTGTATGAGTGTAATGTGCATAACACTATGTAATTAATTCTATAGTTGCAAGAACAGATGTATTAGGGAAGATACCTTGGTTGTGGTGCATGTGTATGTGTTAATGGAGAGGAAAGGTTAGAGGGCAACCAAAACCTTTTAGAACCTTCTATGTAAATAAATGTGCATCCATTACCAACAACACCAAAAGAATAAATTTTTTTTTGCATTTGTTGAAAAAATCATGAATCAGTAATGGAGTGAATCAATAAAGTCATACATGTGTAAATTTTCCTATCAACCATGATGTCAACCAATGCATGTTGGAAAACACAGTGTCTACTAGAACCTCGAAGTAGACATAAAAACCACATGTAAAATAACAAACTCACGTGAAAGAATAATAAGACATCACAGTATATGGGGTGTACTAACCTATTTTACCTGAGTAGGCATGTTGTGATATCGACCCTTCCATTTGGGGTGAGTTAACATGACCAACAAAAGTGTATATGACAATTCATGAACTAAAAAATTGCAGGTTGAACAACAGGATGGGAAGTACAACCTGTAAATTTTTATGTAGCCTATAAGCCTAACGTGAATAATAACATGTAATTACTTCTATGGATTCCAACAATGTGAAAAGAAAAAAACAAGATCTTTGCATCTGGTGATAAAAAATGAGTCAATGAAGTCAAACATCTATGAACATAAAACTAAACATGACCAATAAAAGAACATCAAGCACAAAAGAAAAAAATTCCACCCTTTAGCTTACAACAAGCAAACATATAGAAACTACAACCCACAGTGTTTTCCAACATGCCTATAGTTTATTAATTAGAGAAAGTTCAAATGCAATTTCTAGTCTAGATGTGACTTGTTTTATATTTTGAGGATGTTCCTTTCATTACATTCGTATTGTGTAAACAAGAAAAGGTTTTCATTCCCAAAAAAGAGAAACAGTTAGCTAAAGACATGAAATACATATGTGAAAAGGTAGACAAGTTTTGTGAATAACTTATCCAATAAAAAACCTCTGCATTCTCTAATGAGAAAGACACTCTCAAAGCTAAGCAAAGAGCAGCTGCAAAGCTATAGATAAGTATTGAAGACACTCAAAACTCTATCCAAAAAATGGACGTTGTTGTCCTAAGGGCTTATAAGGAAGTAGCTACTCCAAAGCTACAAATAAAATGTACTTATAACTGAAACCCAACACTGTGCTTTCCAAATTACAAATATTTTATGCACTTTTTTTTCAATCATGCAAAAATTTAAACACAACAATAGAATGTGTGATTTTGATGACATTCATACTGTTTTGTAACATTACATGTTCCAAAACCATAGGTGTTAAGAAGCAAGCAACCCACATGAGACAACGATTCACATTTAAAAAAAGACATTGAAATAACTGAAACCCAACATTGTGTTTCCAATTTACAATTATTTTGTTCTTTTTTTTTCAATCGACTGAAATTTAAACATAACAATGGAATGTGTGATTTGTAAGAAATTCATACTATCTCGTAATATTCCATGTTGCAAAACCATGGGTATCAAGAAGCAAGCAACCCACCATGGGACAACCTTTTACATCAAAATATGAAGACTCAAATAACTGAAACCCAACACTGTGTTTCCCATTTACAATTATTTTGTGTACCTTTTTTTTTAAATCAACTGAAATTAAAACACACCAATGGAATGTGTGATTTTGAAGACATTCATACTCTTTTGTAACATTCCATGTTGTAAAACTATGCATGTTAAGAAGAAAGCAACCCACCATGAGACAACCCTTTACATTTAAATAGGGAGATTCAAATAAATGAAACCTAGCGTTGTGTTTCACATTCACAATTATTTTGTGCACTTTTTTTTTTCAATTGATTGAAATTAAAACACAACAATGAAATGTGTGATTTGGAATACATTCATATTGTTTTGTAGCATTCCATGTTGCAAAACCATGGGTGTTAAGAAGCAAGCAACCCACCATGAGACAACCCTTTACATTTAAATAGTGAGATTTAAATAACTGAAACCCAACATTGTGTTTCCTATTTACAATTATTTTGTGCACTATTTTTTTCAATCAACTGAAATTTAAACACAACAATGGAATGTGTGATTTGGAAGACATTCATACTTTCTTGTAACATTCCATGTTGCAAAACTATGGGTGTTAAGAAGCAAGCAACCCACTATGAGACAACCCTTTACATTTAAACATGAAGATTCAAATAACTGAAACCCAACACTATGTTTCCCATTTACAATTATTTTGTGCACTTTTTTTTTCAATCGATTGAAATTAAAACACAACAATGGAATGTGTGATTTTGAAGACATTCATATTATTTTGTAACATTCCATGTTGCAAAACTGTGGGTGTTAAGAAACAAGCAACCCACCATGAGACAACCATTTACATTTAAACAGGGAGGTTCAACTAACTGAAAATCAACACTGTGTTTCTCATACACAATTATTTTGTGCACTTTTTTTTTCAATCGACTGAAATTAAAATACAACAATGGAATGTGTGATTTGGAAGAAATTCATACTATTTTGTAACATTCCATGTTGTAAAATTGTGGGTGTTAAGAAACAAGCAACCCACCATGAGACAACCCTTTACATTTAAACATGGAGATTCAAATAACTGAAACCCAACATTTTGTTTTGCATTTAAAAGTATTTTGTGTACCTTTTTTTTCAATCGACTTCAAAATTAAAACACAACAATGGAATGTGTAATTTTGAAGACATTCATACTATTTTGTAACATTCCATGTTAAAAAATAATTGGTGTTAGGAAGCAAGAAATCCACCATGAGACAACCCTTTACATTTAAACAGGGAGGTTCAACTAACTGAAACCCAACACTATGTTTCTCAATCACAATTATTTCGTGCACTTTTTTTTTCAATCAACTAAAATTAAAACACAACAATGGAATGTGTGATTTCGAAGAAATTCATATTTTTTGTAACATTCCATGTTGCAAAACCATGGGTGTTAAGAAGAAATCAACCCACCATGAGACAACCCTTTACATTTAAACAAGGAGATTCAAATAACTGAAACCCAACACTGTGTTTCCCATTTACAATTATTTTGTGCACTTTTTTTTTCAATCGACTAAAATTTAAAAATAACAATAGAGTGTGTGATTTTAAAGACACTCATACTATTTTGTAAGATTCCATGTTGCAAAACCGTGGGTGTTAAGAAGAAAGAAACCCACCATGAGACAACCCTTTACATTTAAATAAGGAGATTCAACTAACTGAAACCCAACACTATGTTTTCCATTTACAATTATTTTGTGCACTTTTTTTTCAATCAATTGAAATTTAAACACACCAATTGAATGTGTGATTTGAAAGACATTCATACTATTTTTTAACATTCCATGTTGCAAAACCTTGAGTGTTAAGAAGTAAGCAACCCACCATGAGAAAACCTTTTACATTTAAATAGGGAGATTCAAATAACTAAAACCCAACACTGTGTTTCTCATTTACAATTATTTTGTGCACTTTTTTTTTTAATCATTAAAACACAAAAATTGAATGTGTGATATGGAAGACATTGATACTGTCTTGTAACATTCCATCTTGCAAAATTGTGGGTGTTAAGAAGCAAACAACCCACCATGAGACAACACTTTACATTTAAACATGAAGATTCAAATAACTGAAACCCAACACTGTGTTTCCCATTTACAATTATTTTGTGAACTTTTTCTTTCAATTGACTAAAATTAAAATACAACAATGGAATGTGTGATTTTGAAAACATTCACACTGTCTTGTAACATTCCATCTTGCAAAACCGTGGGTGTTAAGAAGCAAACAACCCACCTTGAGACAACCCTTTACATTTAAACATGGAGATTCAAATAACTGGAACCCAACACTGTGTTTCCCATTCAAAATTATTTTGTGCTTTTTTGTTCAATCGACTGAAATTAAAACACAACAATGGAATGTGTGATTTGGAAGACATTCATATTGTTTTGTAATATTCGATGTTGCAAAACCATGGGTGTTAAGAAGAAAGCAACCCACCATGAAAAAAACCTTTATATTTAAATAGGGAGATTCAAATAATTAAAACCCAACACTGTGTTTCCCATTCACAATTATTTTGTGCACTTTTTCTTTCAATTGATTGAAATTTAAACACAACAATGCAATGTGTGATTTTGAAAACATTCACACTATTTTGTAACATTCCATGTTTCAAAATCATGGGTGTTAAGAAGCAAGCAACCCACCATGAGACCACCCTTTACATTTAAATAGGGAGATTCAACTAATTGAAACCCAACATTGTGTTTCCCATTCACAATTATTTTGTGTACTTTTTTTTTCAATCAATTGAAATTTAAACACAACAATGGAATGTGTAATTTGAAAGGCATTCATACTCTCTTGTCACATTCCATGTTGCAAAACCATGGGTGTTAAGAAGCAAGCAACCCACCATGAGACAACCCTTTACATTTAAGCAGGGGAAGATTCTTCTAATTGAAACCCAACATATTTCCCATTCACAATTATTTTGTGTACTTTATTTTCAATCGACTGAAATTAAAATGCAACAATGGAATGTGTGATTTGGAAGACATTCATACTGTTTTGTAATATTCCATGTTGTAAAATGGTGGGTGTTAAGAAGCAAGCAACCCACCATGAGACAACCCTTTACATTTAAACATGGAGATTCAAATAATTGAAACCCAAATCTATGTTTTTTGAATTATAATTATTTTGTGCACTTTGTTTTCAATCATGCAAAATTTAAACACAATGTAATGTGTGATTTTAAAGACATTCATACTATTTTGTAACATTCCATGTTGCATGTAGATATTAAGAAGGAGAAGCAACCCACCATGAGACAACCCTTTACATTTAAACACAAGATTCGTAACTGAAACCCAACAGTGTGTTTCCATTTACAATTATTTTGTGCACTATTTTTTTCAATCGTAAATTTAAACACAACAATGGAATGTGTGATTTGGAAGACATTCATACTTTTCTTGTAACATACCATGTTGCAAAACCGTGGAGTGTTAAGAAGCATAACCCACCATGAGACAGCCCTTTACATTTAAGCGAGGGAGATGCAAATAATTGAAACCCAACACTCTATTTCCCATTTACAATTATTTTTGTACTTATTTTTTTCAATCATTGAAATTAAAACACAACAATGGAATGTGATTTTGAAGACATTCACTCTTGTTTTGTAACATTCCATGTTGCAAAGCGTAATGAATTAAAACAAGCAACCCACCATGAGACAACCCTTTACATTTAAACATGGAATTCAAATAAGCTGAAACCCAACATTGTGTTTCCCATTTACAATTATTTTGTGCACTTTTTTTTTTTCAATTGACTGAAATTTAAACACAACAATGTAATGTGTGATTTTAAAGGCATTCATACTATTTTGTAACATTCCATGTTGCAAAACTATGGGTGTTAAGAAGGAAGCAACCCACCATGAGACAACCCTTTACATTTAAACACAAAGATTCAAATAACTGAAACCCAACATTGTGTTTCCCATTTACAATTATTTTGTGCACTATTTTTTTCAATCGACGGAAATTTAAACACAACAATGGAATGTGTGATTTGGAAGACATTCATACTTTTCTTGTAACATACCATGTTGCAAAACCGTGGGTGTTAAGAAGCAAACAACCCACCATGAGACAACCCTTTACATTTAAACAGGGATATTCAAATAATTGAAACCCAACACTGTGTTTCCCATTTACAATTATTTTGTGCACTTATTTTTTCAATCGATTGAAATTAAAACACAACAATGGAATGTGTGATTTTGAAGACATTCATACTGTTTTGTAACATTCCATGTTGCAAAACTGTGGGTGTTAAGAAGCAAGCAACCCACCATGAGACAACCTTTTACATTTAAACAGGGTGGTTCAACTAACTGAAACTCAACATTGTGTTTCCCATTCACAATTATTTTGTGCATTTTTTTTTCAATCGACTAAAATTAAAACACAACAATGGAATGTGTGATTTGGAAGAAATTCATACTATTTTGTAACATTCCATGCTGTAAAACTATGGGTTTTAAGAAGCAAGAAACCCACCATGAGACAACCATTTACATCTAAACAAGGAGATTCAAATAACTAAAACCCACCACTGTGTTTCCCATTCACAATTATTTTGTGCACTTTTTTTTTCAATTGACTGAAATTAAAACACAACAATGAAATGTGTGATTTTGAAGACATTCATACTATTTTATAACATTCCATGTTGTAAAACCGTGGGTGTTAAGAATCAAGCAACTCAAGATGAGATAATCCTTTATATTTAAACAAGGAGATTCAAATAACCAAAACAAAGCACTATGTTTCCCATTTAGAGTTATTTTGTGCACTTTTTATTTTCAATCGACTGAAATTAAAACACAACAATGGAATGTGTGATTTGGAAGACATTGATACTATTTTGTAACATTCCATATTTCAAAACCATGTGTGTTAAGAAGAAAACAACCCACCTTGAGACAACCCTTTACATTTACGCAAGGAGATTCAAATAATTGAAACCCAACACTGTGTTTCCCATTCACAATTATTTTGAACCCTTTTTTCTTCAATCGACTAAAATTAAAACACAACAATGGAATGCGTGATTTGGAAGACATTCATACTATTTTGTAACATTCAATGTTGCAAAACCATCGGTGTTAAGAAGCAACCAACTCACAATGATACAACCCTTTACATTTAAACAAGGAGATTGAAATAACTAAAACCCAGCACTGTGTTTCCCATTCACAATTTTTTTGTGCACTTTTTTTTTTCAATCGACTGAAATTTAAACACAACAATGGAAAGTGTGATTTTGAAGACATTCATACTGTTTTGTAGCATTCGATGTTGCAAAATCATGGGTGTTAAGAAACAAACAACCCACCATGAGACAACCCTTTACATTTAAATAGGGAGATTCAAATAACTGAAACCCAACTCTGTGTTTCCCATTCACAATTATTGTGTGCTTTTTTTTAACACAACAATGGAATGTGTGATTTTGAAGACATTCATACTATTTTGTAATATTTAATGTTGCAAAAACATGTGTGTTAAGAAGCAAGCAACCCACCATGAGACAACCTTTTTTATTTAAACAAGGAGATTCAAATAATTGAATCCCAGCACTGTGTTTCCCATTCATAATTATTTTGTGCATTTTTTTCTTCAATCAACTGAAATTTAAACACAACAATGGATTGTGTGATTTTGAAGACATTCATACTGTTTTGTAACATTCTATTTTGTAAAGCTATGGGTGTTAAGAAGCAACCCACCCACCATGAGACAACCCTTTACATTTAAACAAGGAGATTCAAATAACTAAAACCCAGCATTGTGTTTCCCATTCACAATTATTTTGTGCACTTTTTTTTCAATCGACTAAAATTTAAACACAACAATGGAATGTGTGATTTTGAAGACATTCATACATTTAAAGAAGGACACTCAAGTAACTGAAATACTCCACATTTCATTTCGCAAATTACAAATTAAAAGATGTTGTAAAACCCTCTGCTTGCAACCGAATTAACCCTCACCTCGATTTGGTTAGTATTCTCCTCCAACTCCTCCACGTGCACTCCACACTTCAGCTTACAACATTGATTGGATCACTTTTCTCCTCATCTCATCCATGTACAATTAGACCTTCAACTTTCCCTTTCCGAAAAGGCCCACGCCATTTCACTTTTCCCTTGCCAGACAAAAGAAACTTGTTGACAAAGCTAAGCTACCTACCTTTTTCTCCCGGCAATAGGCGGGAAGACCTACCTGACTGCACCGTTAACTCCTACCTAACCATCGCCAGACATTTGCTCCTGTCTCCAACTTTACTCAATGATCGCCCGTCAGGTGGGCCCCGCACTACGACGTCTCATCATGTTTTGTATGTTTCCATGTATGTTGTTATGTATGTTTTCATGCATTTTTGTATGTACATAGGTTCTTTTTGTCTAGTAGTTAGCCGACTCCTAGAACAAGTGTGTGCATATGATATTTTATTAAAATAGACCAATAAATCTATATTATTTATATTCTTCTAAAATATTCATGGTAATATTTGATTTATATAGAAATCTAGGCATTTTTGGTTTTCACAAAGTTGGAAATTTTTATGTTACAAGGAAAAACATAGTTGTGGGTCTCAATCTTTATTATGAAATTGAATTTAAGAAGTATTCATATAAGAAGGAAAATTTTGTTAACTAATTTTTTATAATAATTGATGTAGTTATATGTAAGAGAATGTCATTATTATTCAAAAATTTGATCATTTTGATTAATTTTTATTTAATTTTTTATTATTAAGTTTGGCTTTAAATATCAAATGAAAATATATATTTAATTTTATCATTGAGGGTATATATTTTTTTTAGACTGCAGGAATCGGGTAGCACGACCCCTTATACACTGCAGTGCACCTGGTAAAATTTTTAACGTGACTGGCAGCGCTGGCACGACACACCCTTCGGTACCATGGGGGTGGAGGAGACTAGACCTCGTGATCAACCTCCTGCAACAGGAAAGATTTAGCCAACCGAGCTAGGGCCCCAACCCCTGAATCATTGAGGTTATATTAATTAACATGTATGAATGGGATTTAACATCTTGAATAATAAATAAATGTCTTTTTAAAGACATTTTTCATAATACAAATTAATCTTTGATTCATTAGTGTTTTGTGATGTAACTTGGAATCTATAGATGAGTTTGAATAAAAAACTATGCAATTGAATTTTGATAGAAATATTATAACATCTAGATAGTTGTGGGGTAATTCTCCTAGATTGAAAACGATAATTTTAATTACTCTTTTGGCACCACATTTGAATTGATTTTAATAATATAGTTGAAGTTCTTACAATCCACTAAGAACTTTAGCTAAGTAAAAATATATGCATTGTTGTCCTACAAAACTCTCACAAACAAGTGTCAGCTTCAAGGTGTTTATGAAGAATGAAATAGAATATCATTCACTTTCTTCACTTGATCATCTTGTTTTAATTTCTTGTTATGTTGGATAAGGATATTTATGAGGGCCTCACAATCACATTATTTTTTATTGTTACTATCGATGCCAAAAATTGGCAAGGTAGCAGCCCTTTATGGGAAACTCAATTAATGGGGGACCAATTGCGCTAAACTGGGTGACCATATTTTTAAAGAAGTCAAATTATTCTCTAATTGGAGTTTTGAAATGGGAAAATGAAGCAGATATAAAAAATAAAATTCTAACTAAGGCGATGTGCCAAGGAGTAGATATAGGCACTGCAAATCTATCTTTTGGGATTCGATTTAAGGGCCCGATCAACAATCTTCTATGTCCTATAAATTGAGGATAGAAGGCTGAATAATTCATTTAATGACATAAAATAATTTTCATGCACATTCACTGAAAAGAAGAGTCAAGGAAATGATCTAAACCAGTAAACTTGCATTAGAATCATAGAAGTTCTGCAAATGAACCATTCAAAACAATAATGACATAGTATAAAGTTTATCAAATAGTTTAAGAAAACATAAAGGCTGAACAAAGGCATAGTCTGTGAGTTCTTTTACAATAATCTAAAAAACAATAAAAGGTTTGGTCTCTCTAAATTTTTTCTCTCTGGAACCCATTTTTTGTATCAAGGAGCATTATTTATAGCCAATAATCCACCACCTGGCGAGCTTGTAACATAAAAGATTCAATATCTTGAGCAATGATGGATACAACAAAGATTCCCCTTGGTTGTTGCAACAAAAAATATTCAGGCCATGACATGTAGATGCTTCCTAGCCAGATGCATCCCCTACAAATGATGACAGTTGTCCAAAAATATCTTGAGCAGACAAGTGTTGCCTCCCGTGGAGGCAGTTAGAATATGTGACAACTTATCACAGCTTGGCATTAGCTCCACCCTTTCCCTTCAATGAAGTCCCCACAAAGGAGACAGGTGGAAACACAATGCAACCCGTAGTTCATTCCTTCCCCTCCTCACTGAAAGCTTGCACTAAGAAGACATGTAGCAGCAATGTTTATTATCAACACTGTCTGTGGGGTTCGTAAAAGTCTGCCTCCTTCTCTTGCATCTTTTTCTTGAATTGAACACGTTGCTATTCAAACTCTTTATCTTTTTGTTGCATCGCCTGATCCACCAAAGTCAAGTGGTTTTGATAGTCTTGGTTCTTCTTTCATAGCACATCAGCCAGGGTGGGGTCAATGGATTGGAACTTTGCAAGTTCCTCCCACAGTCTATTCTGCTCCACCTCTGGTTCCTACGCTCTTTCTGATAAGCATGCAACATCTGCCTCCATCACTTTTTCCTTTTCTTGTAGGAACTCAACCTTATCCTTCATAAGTTTTAGCTCCTCTTCTTTCTCTTTTAGTTGGCAACCAGACTTGAGGAAGTCCGTGGTCACCACCCACTATGTTTATTCCATGAGTTCAACCTTGTCCTATGGTCAGGCTACTCTCAAATCAAGTCCCACGACATACATGTTGTAATCATCCAACAACATCTCCCCTTGTGTCTTGATGACGTTTGGATGCATAGTTGTGAAATGGATCTCATTTTGAGCTTCATTGTAAATGGTATACACTTTCGGCTCTATCGGCTTCTTGTCTTCTTTAGCCCTTTTCTTTTGCATTTTGAGAGCTCGTGCTTCCTTTGTAGCATCACCCCATGCCATGAATTGCATCAGCGATTGAACTAACCCGCCTACAAAAGGTGCACTAGGAGGTATGACGAAAGGAAAAGTGAGGGTAGTGGCTTGGGTTGTTTTCCTCTTTGGAAGATTGACAGTCTACGGGGAGAAATTGGGAACTTTCCAAAGTTTAATCTATGAATCGGTAGGTGGCCTCATCGGGTTTTAGGGTGATTTTGGGCTCATGGTGGACTCCAATTGTTGGGTGAACAGGGTTGTGCTCGATATAGTAGTAGCAGGAGGGGTGTTAATAGCGACCGCGCTTGAGGAAAGAGAGGCAAGAGCAGATTGGGCAATGGTAGATGGTGTAAGGGTCTGTGGAGGTGTTAAGATAAATGGACCCACATGGGAGTACTAGGATAAACATCCTATGACCATTGTGGTAGAAACAAAAAAGGAAGGGCCTACACTTGTAGTGATGGGTACCACAGAGATAGTAGAGGCTACCAAAGATTATGAAGTAAGAGAAGAAGGGGTGCGAATATTACCTGTTGACTGGATGGTGGTGGTTCCAAACTCACCATGGTCTCCTTGCTTACTTCAAGCTCCTGGCTTGCTCTGAGTTCCTGCAAACTTTCCCTAGCAATTGCTTCTTTGCGCTATCGTTTGTCGGGTGGGATGTCCACCACCTTGATGGTTTTTTATTATTGTTGAGTTGTTCTTGTCCTTGCTATGGTCTAGGTGAGTGTCCATGAAGATCTTGATAGGTTCAACCACACATTTGAAGCAACATAGCTAGTCCACTCTATTGCCTTCCTCTTTTTTTGAGCGAAGGTTGATGACACTTCTACTTCTTGCTCCTTTCCTTTCTTAGTGGGCTCCTTAGACTCCTCATTAGAGTCATCGTCCTTGTCCATGCTCACGTTGGAATCTGGATGCTCATTGTCCCACATCTTATCAAATTGTTCATCCAACTTTACGCTTTCATACGAAGCATCAAGCTATTTGGTTTCTTGGTGGTACACCCAAAAAGCTCTGATTCTTTCCCCGCTTCATTCTTCTTCTTATCGTAACTTGTTGAACAATGTGGCTCCCATTTTTCGCTTCTCATCATACACTACCGTATGGAAGTAAAACTTATGCCATGGTGGCCTACTATCCTCTATAGGAATGTGGATCAAATCAACCAGTAGATCATATAGATCTTTCAATAGGTTCCTCCTCTTTTCCTAGTAAGGCCGTGGGCAGTGTGTTACCTTGACAAATTCATTTGGTGCATCATTTTCAGGGTTGTAATCTCACTTATCGCAAATAATTACCAACCCTAGATGAGCTAGCTTATCTTCCAATAGCCTGTGTGTTTGTTTCTTGTTCATGACCACCTTTTTGAAGGTTTGCAGGTAGACAAAGAATCCCTTCTTCTTGGCTTTCCCTCCACAAAATTTGTAGTCAATAAGGGATAGTTGCTAGAATATTTTGAGGGCTAGCACCCGATTCGTGACACATGTTGGAAGGCAGAATGGTTCTCCGGTGAAATAGCATAGATAGATGAAAGTGAAATCCACTCCAAGAAACTAGTCACATTTGAGAGTGAAGTTTTGCATATATGTAGTTTGCTCCTTGGTAGGCTAGTTGAAACCATCACCCCCTTTCAAATATTGCAAGATCGGAGTTAAGAAATAATCTGAAAATGCATAATAGTCGTAGGTAGTGGAAAGGAGAGGAGTCCATATAGAAATCAACCTTTTTTTGCTCGACTCAACAAAAATAGACTTCATATATTTCTTAAAGAAATTAGGGTTCTGGTGCAAAAACATGTGAGCAAGGAAGGAAGAAAACCTGAACCTCCATTGCATTGGCTGATAATCATTGATTTTCCCTAGCATCTCATTAATAAGGTATTCTACAAAATCATACCAGAAAAAGGTATGCTACTTGCGGAACTGAAACCCCAGACCCAACTGAAATTCGTGCACATCCTTATCGGTGTCCAAGCCACGAACAATTGCCAACATTGAAAATGCATGCTGGATGTCTAGAGGGAAGGCGATGAGTGGCGTCAAAATATTTGGTAGCTTTTGATGATCTTTTGTAGGCCTTTTAGTTTCTTTGTTATAAAATTCCTGAGCCTTTTTCATGCCTCTCCATAGTGTCTCTCCTTTTGCTGGGTTGAATGACTCTACCTCTTTTGGTCTAGAGTCAAGGTTAGGGATGTACAACATATTCCAGATAGCTTCCAGACAGATATTGACCCTTAACCCCCAACCCTCGATGGTGCTGGTGTGCGGGTTGAAATGTTTGATGGCTACATCAACCAGTTCTAAGCAATAGTGAACAAATGGGACCATATACTATGGGAGCCCGCTGTACCATAGCTTCTATGATAATGACTTCAGGCTGGTGGAAACCTTCATTATTTCATAGGCCGCCTCCCTCAAATTCTTGGGATTTTTTGCAAGGATGGGATCATGAATATTATCCCAATCCTCCTTGATTCGGCTCTAATCCCTGTAATTTTTGGGCTTCTCCAAAACCCGCGTGTTTTCCCATTCTAGCTTCTCTAGTATGCTAGGCGAAGCATAAGAAATTTTTTCAAAGACATAGACGACTGATGTTCTACTCATATCATCAAACAAGCTCCGTGTTTCTTCTCCCTGGGCCTCTACTCATGCTCTTGTTTGAGAACTCTCTGTCATTTCCTGTTTAGCTAGAGATTTTTTGCTTAACTAAACTTTCTGCAACTTACCTTGGCTCTGGTTGCACTTAAAATTTCTTTTGCTCTGGGCAACATTTTTTGAAAAGCATTCACAATACAAAACCTTTTGCATGTGACACTTAGCTATTTCCTTCTTAGGATGGCCAACAACACTCACCTACTTGCATTAAATTTGGCATGTACTACCAGTTATTTTTCCATGCGAAGTGAATTACTAGCCATTTTGAAATGACAAGAATTCATAATGACCATTGGAAATGATGTACTCTGGTGTGATTTTCTTGGAACTTGAGCTGGAAATTTGAAGGTAGCTTAGGCATTGTATGTTGTGGCAAATAATATCCCAAATGAAATGATTATGCCAAAGTATGCAATAAGTGCCAAAAATATTTGCATTCCTTTTTGGAGTTTGAGAAGCACTTGTAGAATGAAACATCAACATTCGGTCGTATGGACTACCACTAGTGACTGCCACCAACTTATGCTAATTAATTATCTCATACTAATCCTTGCACACAACGAATCGTACCTACAGATGCAACTAGGTGGGAAATTCAAGTGAGCCTTGGTGAAATTTTTGAGATGGTACTTAATTAACCTCATGCTTATGGTATGCAAATTACCATGCTTATCCTAGCCATTTCTATAAATAGGTGCTTTAGGCAATAGTGAAATCACACTTAGCAATTTTAGCAGAATAGATAATAGGTGATTGGCTTAGCATCCAACGTTGGCAATTTGCATAGTATTTGCATAGGGTTTAGAATTAGGTGATTTGAATAGGGCTTTAGTTTGATAGTAGTATAGAGCTTATTGCCATGAATACCCCAACTAGGCTAGTTTCTCATTATCCCAGATGAATTTTCTGAGTGAGATTTCGACTAGGCATCTTAAGAGGATGACCAAATATAAGCATTCCTTGGCCATCATAGCCATGAAACGAGTTTTGGGGAGGGATTTCCTTGAATATGAGGATATGTATAGAGTTAATATTGATGTTGCTCTCACTTCTTCATGTCAATGCTCGACATCTAGGTTCCCAAGCCATTGGTTCTCCATCTTGTCAAAGAGATCTTCCCAAAGAAATACCTAAACGGCCACAGAGAGGTGGTGGTGAATACTGCATTTGGTGGAGGTATTCCAACTGAAAGTGACCTTCAAAAGTTCATTAAAGAGGACATAGTCGTACAATGGTTGTCGTTCCTGAGTGGTTTTTGACTCCAGTTGTAGGAAGAACATC
>VDFB02071669.1:0-45035 GCA_007258455.2 Sequoia sempervirens
TCAAATTCATCCTCTACACTCTTTCAAGTACCATAAAATTATATAAAACGAAGATAACTTAAACAACAAAGAAAAAGGACCAAAGTAACATAGATTTAATATGATTTATATTTTTTCTGAAAATGTACTCTTAGGCTTTGTAATAGGCCAATGCCTAATCATGGGAAAAGGAGTCAAATATAAAATTGCAGTACATATCCTATTAGCAAACTAGATTTAGCCAATGGATTTAAAATAATATAATTCCTTACATTAAAAAATTTGCTCATATTTCTCATAAAATTCTACTTATCAATCCCACTTATGCACTCCAAATAATAGTTATTTGATCAAATTAATTTAACTCTTTACTTGGAAGAGAACCATGGCCAAACAACACAATCACAGGAAATCTGTGATGACAAACTCAAACAATCCTTGATATATTTATATAATTAAAAGCATACAAATTTTGAGACAACTTCATGAACAGTAATTTTCTTCTACACAAATTGGTTACTACTTTCTCATAAAATCAAACTATTACAATTTACATATTCTAAAAATGACTCAGACTCAACACTATTCTACCTTATTCCCCTCATTCAGAAGTTCAGAACCCGTTACAAATGAGAAAAGAAGAAAAGATATAGAAGAATGAGAAACTCCAAAACTACATTTGTAGTTGAGACCTTGATCCATCTTTCTCCATTGATCTGTAACTACCTCCAGCTCATGAAGAATCTTCAATTTTCTCCTTGATTCACGCATCTTGCATTCACTTGCCCTGTAACAAAAAATATTCCCTTCATGATGACCTTCTTCATCCTTTATTCCCTTCCATTGAAAATATCTATTTTCCATCGACAAAGTCTTTCACTTTAAAATTTACCTTGACTATGAAAACCTTCACTCTTTTGTTTTTCCCAGACTTCAAATTTACTATATTTCATTGTGAGAATTCTTCACTTCTCCCACATTTTACCCTGCAAATGAAAGCACCTTGTCTTTACCCATGAGAGCTTCTTTTAATATGCTTTTGTTGCTTGGCTGCACTTCACCTTTTATTTCCAACAAATGAAATAAAATTTCACTTTTATAATAGAAGCCCTTTAACCTTTTTAACTCTCACCGATCCCTTTACTTCTCCTTACATTTAAAAATCTCCCTCTTTAAATATGAAGGCTTTTGAATATATTTTTTTGGGCTTATTAAAATATGTGCATGTGCCCCTTTTGTCTTTAAATCATATTTAAAGTCTTTACTTATTTTTGTTTTTACCTCATCGTTTAAAGCAAAATTAAAAACATGCCTCTTTAAATAATTTCTCCCATGCATTTATCCTTTTTAATATTTCACTTGAGCTTTTACTTTGCATGTTACATTTAAATTTTTTTCCTTTTCTTTTTAATTGATGAAGATTTCCACTTATTCACTTGGCATATTTTAAAATTTCAAAACCTTGAATTATTTACTCGAGCCACCAAGTCCTTCCTTCCAATTCCTGTTCTCTCGTTGCTCTTGATGACGGTAGCAAAAAATTGCTCAGGATCATGGGAAAAATACATAGCAGCCAAACTAAAATATTAGTATCGAGCAAACCATGTAATTTGAGAGTGCCAAAGTATTGCATTTAATAATGTTTTTTTGCAAGCTTGCCACCAATCCCCCTTTCGCTGCTCACATGTGCTGACGACAACACTTGCTCCCATGGGCACGCGAGGAGATCCTAATTTCATGGCTAACAGCTATAGCATGCCTTCATTTCTTCCATAAGACATAAACATTATAATTATAATGTTTATACTATAATATTTTTTATGAAAACAACATATTTTACTTGCCAATTAATTTATTCATACTACTGGGTTGTTTTTCCTAATGCAAGGGCATTTTCTACCATGATGGCACTCAAAATTCAATTCAAACATGCTTAAAATCTCAACCTTGGTATTAGTAATGATCAATGGATGGCTTTAGACCATGGAGCAGCAATTTTGAGCCAAATAGAGTCTCCAAAAACTAGCTGGAAGACAAAAAACGTGATCAGCAGTCCATTCACAATAACACATCTCAATCACATCAAAACGCCTCAAAACGACACCCAAAGGGAAGGAAAGACATCAATCCTCTAAGCAAAATAGATTGCAGACCAAAATCTGCCCCAAACAATGCTTCAAGGATTCTCCCCGCTTCCCCATTCATGAGCATTTCTTCCAGGGCTAGTGGGAAAAGCTCTCTTTTACAAAGTTAAAACTTTATAAAGCTTTAAAATATATTAGTTTCCCTAAAATGACTTTATTCCCGTTCATTTTTCCTTTTATAATATTTAAAATATTCAAGATATTTTAAATATGTGCAAATTTGAACATTGAAATAGTGAGAATTTAATTTTAGTTTAGCCTAAATAGAAAAAAATTGTTACAGGAAAACTATGATACGAAGCCATTCAAATTTTTGTAGGGACATTATCGATTATTTGAAAACCCATTTCCTCA
Organism: Sequoia sempervirens; assembly: GCA_007258455.2. Classification (NCBI taxonomy): domain Eukaryota; kingdom Viridiplantae; phylum Streptophyta; class Pinopsida; order Cupressales; family Cupressaceae; genus Sequoia; species Sequoia sempervirens. The sequence continues at coordinate 2,478 of VDFB02071669.1, forward strand.
AACTTGCATCCACACAGATATTTTCTAGGATATCACTTTATGGCCCAGCTTTGAATCCTTTCTCCATGATATGCATTAAAAATAATTATCGATGATCTTGTATTTTAGCTAGAATGAAGCTACGAGATGTTTTAGACCAAAATGAGAAATGGGTTTCCTTTAGAAATACAAAGTTTGAATCTTTTTTGGAACACCCATTTTGACCCAGTTGCAATTAGAAGACAATTAAATAACCCATCAAATCTCATCTTAGGGGCACAGAAGGCGAGAGCAACCATGTTATCATTTGAATCAAAATTAATCCTAAGGTGCCGTATTAGCCCTCAAGTGGCTCATTCAAGAAGCTTTTCTACAAGCTATTTTGTTCCAAAACTAGTGGGAGCTCCTGCCAAGTCACCTTGAAAAATATCAAATCACCTTCTAAAGCTGCCACTAAATTAGGGCAACTTGGGCCATTGGGTATGAGTACAGAAGTTTCCTTTAATCAACATTCATCATGAGATATTATTAGGGTCCAAGTTGACCTCCAACGACATTCTAGAAATCACGGATAAAAAAACATAACAAAGCGCATTGGTTTGACCCTAATAAAATATCAAATTTGTTAGCAAAGAGACTCTAAAAATAAAACTAAAGAACATGTGAATGTACCCTGCCTGGGAGGAATGTAAGGAACCAATCCATTTTCTTCCACGATCACCCAATTTTGAAATATCAGTCTAAATAGGAGGCCACTTCATAGGTGTGAGAGTATGAAAATAACAAAATAGTCCAAGAACCCTCTAACCTGTCATTTCAAAACCCTATCAAAACTCATCACAAGAAGCTAAAAAAAAGGACATGTTCACATATGACAACTGAATACACTCACCAATGGATTTGGTATGAAAGCAAATGGGCTTTGAATTGTGACCCTCTAAAGTAGGTCACCAGGAAGATTTTTCAAAGGTATTTTAGTGTACAAATCAACTTTTCATCATTATTTTCAAATTTTGTTGAAGGTTCCATCACAAGCTTTCTTCTGAGTCTAAAAAGCACAACATGAAGAGTTTTTTTTATTTTTGGTGAATAAAGGGGCTTTCCTTGGTGTATCCGTTTTGGCGTCAAACCTTGAAATGAAATGAAACTTGAAAGAGGGAATGAAGAATGATCAAAGCTATGCCACCATTCAACAAACCCTTGATTAAACCTTGTAATGTAAATCTGCAACTTGCATGAAATGACTTCAATGGATGTGGATCTTGAACATTGAATCTTGTTTGAAATAACTTGACTTGAATGCTTGAATAGATCATGAAACTTACAAAACCATATTAGTTCCAAAAACATGCATGATGCAAGAATACTTTGACATGACAATTGGATCTTGAATAATTCAATAAAACTCTAATAAATATTCTCTTGAATTCCTTTAATTTCTCTTGAAATCTCATAAAATTGCTAGGTTCTTGAATTTTAGTTAAATTAGGATTTGAAATGATGAAATAACCTTGTATATATAGATATATGTATCCTCAATTTCTCAAAATTCAAATATCACAAGCCGACATTGAATCAAAACTTTGAATATGTTAAACTACCACCAAAAAAATAATTTAAATTTAGGTCTTAAGGTCCATGGAGGACCCATTCGCCCATGGGAAAATGGGTCCCAGGTCCATAAACCTAGAAAACACATTGCTCAATGAGAAGTGTTATGTCTAGGTATTAATGAATGTCGGATTTTCTCTTTGGAAAATGTAATTAAATAGACTTGGTAAATGAATTAAGGGGCCAATTAAGGAAAAAATAAACTCAAATAAATTAAGGGAGCCCTAAATAAGTGTGAAAGTGTAAATAAATACATTTTACAACACTAAATTAAGGCACATTTATGTCCAAATTAACTAGGAGGGACCAAACAAGTGAGAAAATGTAAAGGGATACATTTTTAATCACTACATCTACAATTTGATCTTTAGTAACCACATGTTCTAATTTTACCTCTTGATCTGTAACCTTTTCTCTTAAAAAGTGATGTTTGATTGAGATATGCTTTGTCCTTAAATGCCTAACTAGATTCTTTGAAATATTAATTGCACTTGTATTATCATAGAAAATAGAAATAGGTTCATTATATTCAACCTTTATATCCTTCAAAGTTTTTTTCATCCAAATAACTTGTCCTGACATGATATTTATGTAATGTATTATTCTTTTGATGTTGAAATGGTATTGAATCTTGTTTATAACTGTTAGCAATGACACGTATGTCTCGAAAGATACTTTCTGCTATATAGTACTCTTTTCTCATCAATGCTTCCTGCAATCAACAGTTGTGTGTAAGTTGCTAGAGTAAAATAATCACCTTTGGGATATCACAAACCATAGTCAATTTAATATTCTTTAATTATTTGAAAATTCTCTTTATTTCCTTTACATGCATTTCTTTAGGTAGTGCTTGAAATATTTCTACCATGCACACTACTTGCATAATGTCAAGTTTGAATCTATTCAAATACACCAAGCTTCCAATAATTTACTTGTATAGAGTTTGATATTTTTTAGGAGACTCATCATCTTTTCTTAGCTTGCATCCTATCGCCATTGGTGTACTAACTAGTAGCTCTTGCAAACTTCAATCTTGAACCTTTTTCAACATTTCCTTGACATACTTGGTTTGTGATATAAAAATTTCCTTCTCTGACTGAGCAATTTACAAACCAAGAAAATATGATAATTCATTGATATGTCATTCTTTTTGCATCTCTTCTATGAAATTCTCTCACATCTTGTCATTGCTAACAACAATCAACTAGTGATCACCTTCTATCTTGATGTAAATATAGGTTTCTACAATCCCTCTTTTGAATCCTTTCTATTGTAGGTATTTGTCCAATCTAGAATACCAAGCCCTAGGACCTTGTTTGAGTCCCTATGATACCTTTTTCAAATTGTAGAAATAATCCTCATTCTCAAACAACTGAAATCGTTCAGGTTTCTCAATATACACTTCCTATTCAAAATTTCCATTAATAAATTATGAATTGACATCCAGATATATTTTAAAAATTTATAGATTGAATATGCCAAGAACATCCTAATTGCTTCTAATTTGGCCATAGGAGTAAAATTTTCTTCAAAAGTAATCCCTTCTACCTAATCATATCATTTGCAAACTAGCTTACCTTATTTCTCATTAGATTCCCATGTTTATTCAATTTCTTTTGAATACCCATTTGGTGTTGATTACATTCTTATCCTTAGGTCTTGGAACAAGCTCCCAAGTCCTATTCTTTTCAATATAATTTAATTATTCTTCCATTTCTTTTATATAGTTCTCATATTTTATACCTTCTACAAAAAAATTAAGATAAATTTTAGATAATAGATAAATTTTTACCTGTTTAAATGCATTCTTGCTAACATTTATCCTAGTAATAACTCCATTCTTGTCTCCAAGAATATGATTTTCTGAATAATTTTTTTGAACATACTTAGCTGGAGCTTTTGCATTTTCTCTTTCAAACTCTTTTTTGGCTTTTTCATCATCTTCTTCTAAACTTGTTGACTGTTCAAAATATTGGTTGAGGTTCCTTTTAACTAATGGAAAATTATGTAGATCTTCATCAATTCTCAAACATATACTCTCAAAAATCTTGTGTAGTCTCTTATTGTATCATTTATATGCCTTGCTCCTTGATGAGTACCCAAGAAAGTTACCTTCATCTTATTTAGACTCAAACTTGTCCAAATTTTCTTCATCCCTTCTGATGTAGCATCTAATTCCAAATATTTTAAATGCTTGGTAGATGCAATTTTTCCATACCATAACTCATATGGTGTCTTGCAGTTTTTTACTCTCATTAGTCCTCTATTAAAAATATGCACAATAATATGAAATTCTTCTCTCCAATATACATCAAAAAACTCAATTTCATTAAGCATTATCGTAGCCATCTCTTGAACTATAGTATTCTTTATTTCAATCATTCCATTTTGTTAAGGATTTCTTGCAACTAAATATTATCTCTTGATTCCATGTTCTTCACAAAATTCTTCAAACTAATTAGAAGTAAACTCACTACCTCTGTCAAACCTTAGGAATTTGATATTTAACCCCATTTCATTTTCAACCATAGCCTTAAGAATCTTAAATCTACTATAAGCTTTAGGTTTTTCTCTCAAGAAAGAAACCCAAGCCATTTTGTTAAAATAATCAATGAATAACACAAAATACCTTTCTCCATCTAGGGTTTTTGTCTTTGTACCTAGTCCACATAAGTTTGTAGGAACCAATTCCAATGGCTCTATAGTAGAATTCTCTTTTGCATATTACTTTTGTCTAATTCCCTAGTTGACATTCTTTGCAGAAGGTGTTTGCAAGCTTAGTAATTTTTCTCATATCTCTCTTCACATGCTTGGAACTAATCTTCACAAGGTTATTAAAGTTGATATAACCATTCTTTTATACCATAGCCAAATTTCATCTGATTTTCCAAAAAGACAACTTCTTTGTTTGAATTTAGTGAAATTATATATATTTCCCTTTGACATACTTCTACAAAAATCTTTCCATTTTTCTTGACTTCACATCCTTGAGCATGGAATGTGAGATTGTAGCGTTTTCACACATCTAACTTACACTTAGAAGGTTATGCTTTAGTGTTTTAGCATATAAAACATCATGTCCTACATATTCCATAGTTTCTTAGAGATCTTTTTCCACAGATCCTTGTAGTAGTATTCCCTCAAAATTTAACTAAGCCACCATTCCACTTCTTCAAGCTAAAGAATTTAATTTTATCTCTAGTCATGTGACTAGAGCACCCATTATCAATGACCCATGGATTTTCTTGAACATGAAATGTAGTTTGAACAATCATTGATTTTTTAGTCTTCTAGTTTTTATTCCTCATTTTTAATTCATTTTTATGATCTTCCTTATGACTAGAAGAGATATTCATATTCTTTTTATTTTCTCATCTAGGAGGCTTTTGAAAGCCACTTCTGCAAAAAAAATTCCTTGCGCCCAAAATTATTACGCTTATAACATATGATATTGAAATCAATTAAGCGTGCAAAAGAATAACTACTTACAAAATTAATCTTCCTTGTTGGGAACCTTCTACAATCTATTTTCTTATGAACAAGTTGATTGCAACAAAAATAATAAAATAACAATAAATAACTGAACCTCATATTATATGCTTTCCTTTCAAGATTTGGTCTTTTGAATCTCCTCTTCTATTGAACTTGAATGAAGGAATCTTCTTCCTCTTAGAGTTCTTCAATCTTCTTGTTTTGATCAAAATTTGAACTACCAAAGGTATTTCCATTATATTTATTTGTAATTGTCTTATTTATAAGCTAAACTTCATCAAAACCAAGACTAGTCTTGACGAAAGGTGACCTTTGGTTGTTTACAATCTCATTAAAAATTTTAGTGCTATTCTCTTACTTCAATTTAATATTCAATTGATCCTTATCATTTTTAAATTCCTTTGTCAATGATAAAATTTCCACTTCAATATTTTCATATTCCATTTCCATTGCCTTTAATTTTTCTAAAACTTGACATCTTCTATCCTCTTTGCTTCTTCTATCTTAACTTTTAGATCAATAATCATATTTTTAGATTCTTCATGTTTGAGCTTTAGTTTCTTATTATCTTTCCTTTCTTCTTTCAAATCAATCAATGTAGAGATGAGTTCTCCCTCCATGTCTACTTCACATTCTTCTTCGTTAGGACCGTCTTTCATATCTTCACCATCTTCTATTGCAAGGAATACGAATTCTTCCCTTTCTTTTTCAGAAATACATTGATCATAATCTTTGGATGAGCTATTGTCCTCTTTTGAATAGAGGTTATTGTTATGCTTGTGAAAATTCTTCCTTTTTTTTTTTCACTGATTGCTAATTTGACTTTATCCAAAAGGGAACTTAGAAGCAAGGTGACCTACATTACCACAACTAAAGCATTTGAAAGGTAAGTAACCTTTATGTTCTCCAAAACCTTTCTTCAACTTCCTCACAAAGTTGGATTCCTCATCATCAGACACATCACTTGGATCAGATTCTTCATTCATCTCTTTCTTTGTTGATTTGAAAGTAGCTTCTTTATTTGATGTCTCCTTATTTATATTCCTCGTTTCATAAGTAGTGAGAGATCCAAACAATTCATATATTATAAATTTATTTGAATCTTTGTCTTCTTCAATAGCAAAAAATCTTACATCATACCTTTGGAAAAGGGATTTGAGTACACCTTTTTGCCAATTATTAATTCTTTTAAGTATTCACCAAGTCATCTCATAGTACTAACAATTTAATCCACCCTTGTCAAACCATTGAGATAAATGTGCCCTTCTAAAACTTTCCCTGACTTGGCTGATGAAGTGTTCTGGATCACAATACCTCTTTTTATTAGCCTTAATCCTATAAGTTTGTAGCAAAGAAAAAAATAGTTATATCCCTTCCTTAGTAGTAGTAATAAAATTAGAAAACGCCATTGTGGAAGTTAACATTGGACCTTTCTTATTTTCATTCAACTTCCAAATTATTTCCAAAATGATAATTATATCAGACACAATCCTAGGAAGGACATGAGGTTACACCTGAGCTCCATATATCCTAATGAATGTTGTGTTTGAGTGGAGAAACCTATGTCACTAATTATGGTCAATACTAGTATGAGAAGTTCTTTCAATGGGTCTCAAAAATTATTACCTTTTATGATAACCTTACGTTACTCTTGAATCCAAGATTATCTATTACTTATTGCACAAAATAATTTTCAAATGTGATATAATTTTTTGTTGTACAGTGCATGTCTTAAATATTTATACATCCTTGGATTGGTAGTGACAATCCCTCTTCAACTTGAAATCATAACTACATCATACTAAGCTCTAGATGGGTCTTCCACTATTAAAAAAAAATGATAAATAAAGGAATACAATTTAAAGTATATGACTTTGTTGTTTTTCTTGATTTCCATTAAAATTTTATGAATTCCTTCTAAAATAAATAATGTAAAATTTAAAATTCTATTTAGATTCTTGATTTGAATGTTAGTAGCCATCACCATCAAATGTATAGGAATGTGTGCTTTACAATCTACACCCAAAACATGACATAGAGAAAAATAAGTGTTAATGTAAAGTAATCCTCAAATACATCATAATTGAAAGGTTCAACTTCATCATTGATAAACCTCAAAAATTTCCTATCATGATCTTTGATCCTATGGTGAAGCAATCACATTATTCTATAATTGTGCTTATCCCTAGAATATTCTTTGCATAATGAGTTAGAATCTATTTGAATATTTTCCATTGAATTCAATTTGAACACCTTATAGATGAAATCCTTGTCTAGTCTAGTGAGCACACCACCTTTGCTATTCAAAATTACCTTGGAATCATCATCATAATTATTGGCTATGATCCTTACCAAGTATACATTGATGACACATTGGGCACTACTAGTCTTCCAACATCTAAATTCTAGATATATTTGAGATAGACCTTACAAAAGTACACCCCCTAAAACCATATTTAAATGATTCCTATCCATAGAGTCAAATAGCTAAATCTCTAAAGGCCTCAAATCTTTCGATCAACATGTCTGAAATGATTCCAAACCCTTGTGCATGATTTGAATTTTTTGATGAACCTAAGAGTTGACTAATTATATCCTCTTCCGATCCATGTTTCATTTTTACTAGTCTGGGATGGTGTTCAACTCATTTTAGGGTTTTATGATAGAATTAGGGTTTACAATTAAATAAAAAGTAAGATTTAATTTCTTAATAAAACTATCTTAGATTCTTTACAAACCCTTATTGTATCCTTACAATGTAGAAAACCTTATTTACAAATCACCAACAATGAGACCCTCGACTTAACCATTTTCAATTTGGAGAAACCCTAGTTTCTATATACATGACCTTTGGAGCAACTCGAACAACTTAACTTCTTTTGTTAAATAACCTTTAGCTCATATGAATGATTAATTAAATGCAATCAATTCATGCATATCATCCATATGGTAGAAAACCATCACTTCTAGAGTTATGACTCGAATGAGCGAAATCTATGAATTCTCCATAACCATTTTTATTATTCAATATCAGTCATTGATCTTGGTGGGATCTTTGTAATCAATGGTGTGTGCACATCGCTTCATTAGAGCAATTTCCTTTTGAAAATTCCTTTACCAAGTTGTGCTACGAAGGCCACAGGGACTGCAATAATAATTTTCCACCTCCAAAGTAGCCTCCAAATCATGGGCTCCGTCCCACATTTGTTGTCGAGCTCTTCAAATAGAATTTCTTATTCACCTTTACTTTTATATGGTGGCACCATATCTCCTCATAAGCACAACTTTGGATAAAATTTTCTTTTAGAACTTATGCAACACAAGAAATATATGCTGCAATGAGAATCAACTACATATTACTCAATCACCTTATCTCTTTATTAACTTCCATTTGGTTTGCATAACCAGACCCACGCTGATTGTGCACCACGTGTCCTTATAACACATGGGCACAATTTTAAATCATTCATCTTTAATGAAACTATGACATGCTATGAAAATACGCTCAAATAATATCATGCCATAAGTATCTGATTTGAATGTTACAGATAAGAAAAACAATGCTTAAAGAAGACAACGACAAGCAAGCACAATATCACAATTTTACAAGAAATCAACTTTTACAAGATTGCACTGAAAGAAACATATGCGGTACCAATTAAAAGATGGCATGGCATTATCTTGGGAAAGTATTAGAGCAGATAAGACATGAACGTAGCTTCAAGTTGTTTGGATTTAGATAAAATGCACTATGAGATAAAAATTGTGTAGAAATAACATTATGACACACATATCCCAACGAATATTAAGTGGGGACCATTCCATTGGGAATATAATGATGACTTACATGATTAAATAATGCACATGATAAAGAGGATAAAACCACTAACTAGGAATTAGGGGTTGATCACTGAACGATTAGAGAGGCATGTAGAAACTACTTAAAGAACTTACAAGGAGCTTAGCAAGTCATTGATCAAACAAAACATAAACAAGCAGAGGGAAAGGGTTTAGGCTTTTAGCCAAAGGATATTAAAAAGTTTAATACAAGTCGTAAAACCTTAAAATTTTGAGAATACTATAAGAGTCGTTTTTGTTTGAGGACCCATGTTTTAGTGAAGTATGATGAGATAAAAAAAAGAAAGATGTAAATCAGACATAGAAAAATAAACTGAACAAAAAAATCAAAAACATGCTGAATCAAGAAAAATGTGCAAATATACAAACTATACATAGAAATTGATCTTAGAACTCATGAAAAATATTGTTTCAAGAATTTTCCATGCATTAAATTTCTTGTAACTCTCCACTCACATATTCTATAAAATAGGAATCATTTCCATGCAAATGAATAATAATATATAGGCCTATCCATAATGGGTCAATTTTTCCATATTTTCCCTTATCCTAAAACCTTACATTCCACATCAAAACAAGATCATTGCAATGAAATTTCCTATCAAATATTTATTTTTTGTCAAACAAATACTTAACCTTTTTCGAATCTCTCAGATTGATATCTTGAGCTTTTCGTCTAGACTCATCCAATTCAATCAATTGGTTAATCTTATACATCATAACATTTGCAACATCCTCATCACAATCTTGGATATACTTATAATTTGGGAGTAATTATTCACAATAAATTTGGCATCCATATCATATACCAATTCATGAGGTGATTTTCAGTGGACTTCTTAATAGTCACTCTACCAACTTGTTAGCATCATATAAATTTAAGTGAATTTATAGTGCTCTATATTTCCCCCTTGCAGTCTGCATCACTTTTTCTAATCTAAGAAATTTCATTGTTGTATCATGATCAAGTCTCTCAAGTGGTTGTTGTGGAGAAAATTATGCGCTTAATGTTTCATTGTAGTTTTCAAGTCCCTATAGTCTTCTTTTCGGCTTTACTTGGTTTCCATGTTTTGATGGTACCGCACTCTAAAGGCCAAAGTTTATTTTTGCACAAAGGTGCACAATGCACCACGTGGTGGCTACACAACCTTTCCTTGTGTCTTTTTCCTTTCAGGCCCAATCAAAGACACATGGCTTCTTGGCGGGGATTTTCCCCAAGCTACTCTCATAGAACCAGAAAATGCCTACCAGTGAGCCACGTCACTCACTCTTGCTAGGCGCGTTGTTTCTCCCACATTTGTATTTCTTTAACAAAGTTTTTCGAACAACATAATGGAGCTCTTTTCTTCGAGATTGGTCTTATTGGGTGGCATCATTATTCCTCATAGTAGATAAGATCATGTTTTACTAGGCTATAATAGGATTTGATCATCCTCTGACAATGTATCTTCATAGAGCTTCTGCAACATCCATAGCAATTAATGAAGTAACTCATTTTTTATTAATAAAGATTGTTTAAATCTAATCAAACCTTGATTTGGATTATGATGTATCGTACATGGACACTTGGCAATGATTCATCTCTTTCGGCTATAGTTGACTCATAAATTTGGCTATATAAAGGGGTTTTCCAAGGAAGAAATATTTTCAATTGTTATCTGAATAGAGAAATTTTTCTGTCTATTAAGTTTAGAGTAGGGAAGGAATAGGAGGATTTCTTATAGAGCATTTTTTTCACTTTATGACATGTTTTTCAATTTTTAAGACTATATTTAGATTGGCATCTAACCTTTTCTTTTATATGATTTGTTGCAATAACAAGTGTTAATGAAAGCAAATCTATGAAATTGTGCATTTATAGCCTTTGTCACAAATATCTTTTTACTATTCTTTATATGCTGGAAGCTTTGTGTTATGTCATATAGATATATTCTTGATGATTACTTTATATGACATTAGCTTTTGTGTTTGATGCTTTCTTTCAAAAAATGAACCATGACTATTATACTCTTTCATTTTCTATCAAGATTGTGTTAGCTTCCATATTATGTTGTAAGAGTTGCAAGTTCTTTGTAAAAGTTTAAATTATTACTTTAAGTTTCAGGTTTACTATTTCTATCAGACCTTAATGGGTGCTTCCGATGGGGAGATTTGAATGAATTCTTTGTGCTCTTTCAAGCCTTAGTTGCTCCTTCTCTTCCTAAAAATGAAGGGTCTATAGCATTTTGTGTCTATTTTATCAAAAATAGGAAGCTATAAGGTTTAAAATGTTGTAAAACTTTTGGCAGATCACCACCTCTTTTGTTTTTATGCATTTTTCCTTCCCTTTTCCTTAAAACAACTAAATTTCCCATAAGGATGTTTGGAGAGGTGCAAGCCTTTATGATCAACAGTTCTTTATTTGGCATACCCAGTGGGATGGAGTATTTCATAGGTGTTTGATAGTCATCCTTTTCGGAGGCATTTATAAATCATAATAACAAGAGAAGCTAGTAATCTCATGCCTAAAGTTCAATTTAGAACATCTTCAAGAGGAAATTTCCAGTATTCTCAGTTGCCCACTTCAACCCCTAGGAGAAGGTGAGTCATAGGATCTATGTCCCTGATCAGAAGCAATAGGGTAAGAAGTGTTAGCCCAAAGTCCAAAGCTTTATCTACCCCTCCAAGTGGCTGAACCTTTCAAATCCGAATACCTATCTACTCGGTCCATGTGAATCTCTTCTCAATGGTTCATTTAAACCCTCTAACTCCTATAAATTTCATAAACTCGGATAGTGGCAGCTCTCTAGTTCCACCTACACCCCCCAAATGTGTAGTCCACCATACCTGCCAATGCCCTCAAGGTAATTTGAAAGTTCACTGGGGAAGATTTTAAGACCCCATCCAAGCACCTCCAAGATATAGTGGAGGTTTGCATAGTCCGTAACATCACAAAAGAGAATGTGGCCCTTAGACTACTAGCTACATCTTTCAAGGGCGAATCTGAGGACTAGTATAGATCCCTAACATTTGGTTCCATTTTATTTTGGGATCAACTTAGAGAGAAACTATTCCACTACTTCTCAAAGAAAGTAGATCACTCATCCTTCCTATAGAAATTAATCACGATCAAAAGGACCCCACAAGAAACCATGATTGACTTCAACACCAGGTTTCATAAGACCTAGCAAAGGATTCTTGTGACAACCAGGCCTCTAGAGGCCATGGAATTCATGTTCTATTTAAAGGATTTCAATTCAGACATTGCATTCATGTTACATAAAATGGGAGGGGATACCCTGCACAATGCATATGACCTAGCTGTGTGGATAGAGAACAATCCGATTGATGCCAAAAAACTCTGGTCATGACCACCAATTCCCATGTATGCAAAGATCTCGAGTGGACCCTAGGAGGAGGCTATTCCTAAAACCTCTACCTCACTCCCTAGCACATCGGCAACACCACCAACATCAAGGTATGTGTACCCGAGTACACAAACCAACACAATAGGATATTCTTCATTGGAAGAGGATGTCAATGATATAAAGAGCCTCATGAGAACTTTCACCAACGAGTCAACCATTATCAAGTGACAATAGGCGATACCCTTGAAATCTCCTGCACAAAATTATCGAGGAAAGCCACCTTACCAACAAAACACATACCAAGGAGCTTCAAGAGTAGGCAATTAGAAGCAGACATCCACAGGCTAGATAGTCCTTATTACCACGCCACTTTATATTTCCAAGAATAGACTAAATAAATATTTGTTCCCAAGTTAGAACAACCTGGAAGAAGATGAGAATGCATGGTGTTTCCCATGCAATGATAGCCATATGCCCCAAAATTGTCCAAGGGCAAATATTCACTAGAATATAGTAGAGAAAAGAATCCAAGGAGTATTTTCGAATAAGGAAGACTACCAATCTCCTGGGATGGAGGATTCTGGATTTAGTGCGCTAACACAAGGGATGTCTTTAGAACAAGAATTAGAAAATATCCCCCAACCAGGTGATTTTCTCTTGGATGGAAGAGGAAGAATTAGTTTTTGCAACTTATGTTCAGACAACTAGTGTTCTGTAGGTATAGTTGAATTACATTACATGATCCAAGAGATGACTCAATAGGGAGTATGTGCAACAAGCCCCTCAATAGCCGCAACCACAACAATCACATCCACAAAGACAACAAGCTTCACAGACATAACCAAACTAGTCTGAGGCTTAACCATCCTCATAGTTTGATATGGACAAGGCCTTGAGCCTATCCATGTTAGGCCATCCTTTCCCCTTTCCCTAAGGCAAAGGAGACATTGCCATTTAAGCCCAAGGTCCCGCTAGTTCGAACACTCAATGTGGTAGAGCAACTGAAGAAGGCTGCTACCAATGTATATTTATGGGACCTTCTATCAATATCAGAGTAGAAGATCTTGCTCCAAGAGGCATTGAAAAGTGAAGAAAAGTATCCTCTGATGGATATGACCTCATTGTAAAGTCAAGATAAAGGAAAATGGCCTGTGTTGGACCCCCAACCCACGAGAGTTGCAACATACATAAATGTCATGGAAAAAAAACATAAAGGAGGTAAGAAAACCAAACACCACTCCTTTCTTTTTGACTTTTATTATTGGAGATAATCTTTTCCATAATAATACGATTTGTTTTGGAGCTAGTATCATGGTCATGCCCAAACAAGTGGCCAACGCTCTAAAAATAAAATATGAGCATCTTGAGAAAGGGATAATGCAATTAGATAGGAAGGAATTCTTGACTGTTGGCTTCATTAAGGATCTTTCTTTGACTCATTTCTTTTGTCTGAGCAAAAGCGTCAAGCAGGAAGTGGTCATAATCAACATCCTCTGGTCTTTGACATGTGCCTTTCAAGCGACTTCATAGTAAAGATTGGTAGATATCTAGTGCATGATTGGAATGATTTGATACTACAAACAAAGCACATGGAAAAAATGAAGATCCTTTTAGAACCTTTTCATCCTGAACATATAGCTAAGGACGTAGTACTGAGCTTCGAAGTAGCACATACCTCCTTTTCAAAAATGGAAATGTACTACATAGAAATGTTGGAAGAGGAAGAAGCAACAAGTGATCGAACCCTAGAGGAGGAGATCCTTCTTAATCAATTCATCAATTTTGATCCTTTTGAGAATTTCCATATCACCAATTTACACACCTACGTGATATTCAATGAGGATCAAACTCTCCTGAAATTAATGAAGAACAAGAATAACCAAGAGGTCCAAACAATAACAACTTATGGACACTACATCTTGATGGTGCCAAATGCAAGACTAGTTCTAGAGCTAGCATTTGTCTAGTATCTCCAACTAGGTCAGAAACCCTTAAGACTTTCCACTTTCAATTCCCATGTTGAAATAATGATGCAGAGTATGAGGCACTAGTACATAGCTTTGCTTTACTAGAATGAATGGGCATAAAGAGAATACAAGTATTCAGAGATTCAAAGCTAGTTGTGAGAGAGGTTTATGGATAGACGACTACCAAAAATTTAAGGATGATATCCTATCGGCACAAGATATGTGACCTGATTAAAGGTTTCAAATATTTTAACATACAAGTTATCTCATGATCTTAGAACTCTACTATGGATTGGATGGCTTCAATTGTCTCACAATTTGAGCTAACTCCCAAATCGATTGAAAGTTAGCATGTGGTGCATACCATTTTCTACTCATCTATACCTGATAATGACTAGAATTGGAAGGTCTTCGAGGATGATGCTCAAATTGCCACCTTTTTGCAATAAGTGGGGGAGTTTTTGGGTCATCCATAGGCTAAAGATGGAGAAATTGTCAAAGGACAAGTAATCCAATTAAAAAAAAACAAGTTTCCATAAGGCCTAATCTCTCTTGAGAATATCTTCAACTATAAAGATGCTAGGAATAGTAAGCAAATATTCACAACTAATGAATGAGACTATGAATATCTCAATGTTAGAGGTGGAAGGAAGCTAAAATTTGGGAAAAATGTGCCACAAATGGACAAGGATAGGCTAAAGGACTTGTGCTTAAAATATGATGGAGATGTAGCCTAGACCTATGATGACCTCAAGGGTTACAATCCTAATGTGATCCAACATACCATCAATTTGGATGAAGGCTCTAAACCTATCAAAACTTAAAGAAAATAATAGTTAACCCAAAGGTGGAAGCACTGATGGCATAAGAGCGTATCAAGCTAATTGAATCAAAGATTATCTATCTAATCAAGCACTCTACCTGGGTATCCAATCTGGTCCCAATGTGAAAGAAGAACAACAACATACGACTTTATGTGTACTTTCAAAACTTGAACAAGGCCTCATCAAAAGACCACTATCATTTTCCCTCAATGGAGCAAATTCTACAGATTGTGGATGGATTGAAGATGTTCTCACTACTTTTTGGTTTCTCGAGCTAGATCAGGTTTATGTAAAGGAGGACCAACACAAAACAATGTTCACCACTAAGTGGGGAACTTTTGCATATGCTATGATGCCCTTTGGACTCTCCAATGCAGGTGTCACCTTCCAATGAGTGATGGATATCACCTTCAAGGGATAGATCAATAAGATCATCCTCATATATCTAGATGACCTGACCATTTTCTCCAAATCAAAAGATGATAATTTTGATCATCTGGAAGTGGTCTTCTAGAAGTACCAACAGTTTGGGATTTCCTTAAATACCAAAAGTTGTATTTTTGATGTACCACAAGGCAAGCTGCTTAGCTTTGTGGTATCAAAGGAAGGAATACCGATAGATCTTGAGAGGGTGAAGGATATAATAGAGCTGTCATTGCCTATCAACTAGAAGGGGCTACAATCTTTTCTAGGAAAAAATAATTTCATCAGATGACTTTTTTTGGGTTTCACAAGGATCACAAGACCCCTCATGATGATGTTGAAGAAGGGATTAATGTTCAAATGGACCCTTGCTGGTAAGATTTCTTTCGAGTAGATTAAGGTATGTATGTGCAGGATCATGATGGGTATTTGTAGGGTATGTGGTTGACTTTTTTTTTGCCCAAAATTAATGAAACGAAAAGGGTAACTTTTAAAGGAGATTCTCAACTTTCCACCAATAATAATTATGCTTTACTTTGAATTTAATAAATAATTATTATTCATTTTCTATTTGAATTATGACTAAAGTCCTGATTGATAGGATGATTGAAAAAAATCTATAGCTTTTAAATAGTATCACATTTTTTGAATCTGAAACATGTGTCACATTCTATGCTTCGTATACTATAGGATTAAAAAAAAATGAATTTCATGAAGTTTTGACCATGTTAAGGTGGTTAGACGTACGCGTTTTTATATTTTTTTTAAAAGTTGTAATAAAAAAATCATAATTAATTATTTACATGGAAAAAAAATACAAAATATGCATCACATCATGACATGAGTCCTCTACTTATATCTAAAATATTATAAAAAAATATTATCATTTTATTGTGGTTAGGGTGGTCAGACAAACACCTACTTATTTTTTCCTTGAAATTTAAGTACTACTACATTGAAATTTCAAATTTTCACGAAATCGATTTAAAAAAAAAAAAAAACCTAGTAGCTTAGAAACTACATTCAATTTGCTATAAATTTTGTTCTTACATATATTTTTGAAATAATATAGATAACTTATTCAAATTTTTACATCAAGTTGCCCAATTCTGATTTTTTTGAAATTTTCGCCACTTAAGGGCCTATTTTTTCCATGATGATCTTGCACATACCCTAACATGGTGTTAGCTAACTCATAATTCTCCAAAGAATTCCTCCTATATGCTTACAACAACCAACATAACATAGCTTCTATGCTCACTTAAAAGGATGAAGAGGGAGGTAGAGAGCATCCAATTACTTTACATTCTCAAATCCTTAAAGGACATGAAATTAGATATAAATTCATTGAAAATGTAGACCTTTTTTGTCATTAAAAGCCTCAAAAAGTTTTAACATCTTTTTTTGGTAAGAAAAAGAACAATCCTTGTTGTTCATCCTAGTGTTAGAGAGTATATCACCGAGGGTGAGATAACCAAAAAGATGGCCAACTATATCATGCAGATCCTAGAATATGATGTGGAGATCCATCCAACCAAACTGGTTTGAGGAAGAGGACTTTTTCAATATCTCATATAAGAAATAGGCCCTAAGGAAGAAGGAGAAACTAACCAGGTGTACGCAAATCAATTTGAGTTTGATGAGTCATGGGTGGTCAACCAGATGAGATTCATGCAAGCAATCCAATATCCCATCAACATCTCACCTCACAAACATCGATACTACAAGGTGCAGGGCATTGGTTATGTATTGGTTGAGGGAATTTTATTTAAAAGAAACTATGATGGATTCCTCCAATGCATGGACAAGCCATAGGCCAAAAGGATCCTAAATGAGTTCAACAACAACCCAGAGGGAAGAAATTTCTTTTTCAAGACCATGAATTTTAAAATCATTTGGGAAAGCTACTAATCACCTACGATGTTCTCTAAGGATCACCATCTTGCGTGGAAATGCACCTAGTGCTAGTATTTTGTTGGCAAGCAGAAGAATTCTTCTACGCCATCAAACCTAATCATGATTAAGGAACCCTTTGTACAGTGGGGCTTGGATTTTATCAGAATAATCAATCCCTTCTCTAGCACAAGTCACAAATGGATACTAATATGCACAAACTATTTCATGAGATGGATGAAAGTTGTTCCCCTAAAGAACGCTATAGAGGTGGAGATTGTGATTTTTCTAGAAGAGTTGGTAGCAAGGTTCGATTCACCCAAAACCATTATCTCAGATAATGCATGAGCCTTTGTAGGCTCGAGGATGTTATATTTCTCTCTTCAAGATGGGGTCTACCTCAAAACTTCATCCAACTACTATCGAAAAGGAAATGGGTTAGCAGTGTCAAAAACAAAAATCTAATTGGATTGATAAAATGTATCAGGTCAAAGCACCAATAAGAATGGCACAAGAATCTATGAACAACCTTGTGGGAAAACCACATCATACCTAAGAAAATTCTAAAGGCCGCCCCTTATGAGTTGGTATATGGAAAATAAGTAGTCGTACACATTTCCATGGAAATCCCCACTCTACAATTGCTAAAATCCTTAGAAGTCAAGGAGAATGGTAGGATGGAAGTGAGACTAGAAAAACTCCTAAACCTTGAGGAAAAAATGGAAAAAATGTTTGATTCCATGATCAAATGACAATAGGTGGTAAAGAGGTGGTTCAACAAGAAGGCCTCCGAACAAGGATTCAGGGAGGGGTTGTGTTGAAATATGAGGAGCGAGCTACAAAATTAGGGAAACATGCAAAATTTTATTCACTATGGGAGGGTCCCTTCCACATCCATGAGTGTAGAGAAAGAAATCCATATGACCTTAAAGACATGAATGACAACATTTTGGATATACTAATGAACAATATTCATCTAAAATTATTCAATTAAATCCAAATTTCCATTTTAAAAATTACCATTATGTACCATATGTAAAATAGTTATAAAATATGCATTTGTTTTTCGAATAAGCCATGAGCATGAACTGAAAAAATAGGAAAAATGCTATATCTTATATTCAGTGAAAATCATTCGCAATATAGTACAAATTTTTGAGCCTAAGGCTTTGAGAGAAGCTTGAAAATATTCACTTTCAAAAAGAAAAAAAGATACACCATTTCGAAGAAAAAGGAGAGGCCACACTAAAATTTGGCCTCCAAGGTAGCAACAAGAAAAAATGGTACTTTTAGAACACACAGTGGTAGAGTTTCTCATCACAGGGGGCACACAAGCATTGGATAGTCTTAGTCCTCAACAGTAGGGCTATAGACAAGGTGCTCAAAGAGGGTCATTCACTCGATGCCATGGAGACAATCCACATTGTGCATCTTCAGCAGAAAGGAAGCCATAGGTCGAGACCATTGACGATGGCATTCCAAATCCATTGTCCAAAATTTAGTGAGGATGGGTAGCCAAGGCACTACTTTTGTGTTATCCACATGCTTTTAGATGTCCATGACTGACAAGATTCTAAGGCCGAGAATGACCACCTAAACAATCTTAGCCATCCTACCTAGGTATGTTGAGGTAAACATAGCATGCCAAAGCTTGATAATCTAAGGTTTGGCCATGTCCAAATCAAGCAATGAGGCTATGAACTAGGAGATGATGTTTGTATTGCAACACAATTGGTTCTCATCTTTGACATAGTCCCTTATTAGGACCCACTCAAATGCCATGATAACCAAGCAATTCTTCGTATGCAACATGCACTTGATCCTATCAGTTTTGACCTCTCCAATGAAGGACACTTGCAAATTTTAGCTCGTAAGATGAATTAGGGTACCTATACAACTCATAATGGCAGTAAGAAAACTTATAGACTCACAAAGAGAAAATGCAATGGAAGAGACTCTCCAACTTAATGTCAACTGGATGAATATTTTGCAAGGCGGACGTTGCTATTTATAGAAAATGTGAGCCAGAAAGTTGGAAAATGAAAAAAATATTTCCCTTCAAATGGCAATAGAAAATATTATTCAGTAGTAAATATTAAAAAGTAAATCTTATGATGAAGATATAACAAATATTTGAGGAGTTAATTCAAGTTTTAGGGAGTTAATTCTTATGTATACAGCCTACCACCATGTGTTCATCATCTTCATCAATTCTAACTAGCTCACCTATGTGAAAAGATGTTTTTAGAGCTAGCTCCTACTTAATTAATGCAAATATCCCTTCTAAGCAAGCTTCCAATTGCTTGAGGTTATCTTTACCCACGGTCTGAAAAAGGAATGCACTATTTTCATTCTTATAGCAAGGATAGCAAGTGTTTCAAGAAGTACGAGTCCCCCACTCTACATGTATCTCCTCATTGGTAGCACTTAGCAAGCTATCAATAATGGAAACAAATTTACTACATGTACATTTGAGGATTGAAGGTGCCAAAAATAAAAAAGTTTCTAAGTGTTGAAATCCTCAGGTAATGGCTTCTTGAAAAAGTGATTCTACAAAATTTCTCTAAGGATACAAAAATGGTTGAAGCATCATCTTCTATTCAGAGCACTGGGATCTCATTCACAAAGCTAGGATATGTCAACGTCTTTAGGAATATTTCTTATGAGAATACCTCAATTCCATAGGAGTGAAGATTTCCATATACCAAAGTCATACAACCAAGCAACCATGCCAAAAATGAGGCAGTTAAATATTTTGTAGATGATATCTCTGACCCAAAGTTGCACACAAACCCTAAGGGCCATAGGGAAGGGGAAATGTAGAGGATGATCACCAAAGGGGTGACTAATGGCTTTCCAACATGACTATGGAATTATGGTCTATCATAATTTATGCTATCCTCCATGCATCCATTCCCAAAGGTGGTTGATGCATGTGTAGAAAAGTTAGAAAAACATACAAGTTTTATTAGTGGCACCAAGTTAAAAGTCACCATCAATGCAGAAACCATCTGGGATATGCTATGAATCCCCTCAAACTAGAAGCTAAGGTATTCCGTCATAGGATAATGGAAGATTTCTGGGCAACCAAGGAAAAATAGTTGCAATTCTATATAGATGAGACAAATGAGGAACCAATGAAAAAGGAAATTATCTTCCCCCTTTCACATAGAAAATTCCTTTTAGAAGCACAAGTCATTTTCTCAATGCTAGATTTTATATATGGCCATGAAAGCAACAACAAGGTCTATGAGTTTCAGATTGGCTTGGCTTTCATGCTAAAGAAAGAAAAGAGATAAAAGTGATTTGATTTCATTGAGGCACTTGTAGAAAGGATTCTTAAGAAATTAAGTAATTATGATATATCTTTTGAATTCAGGTATTCTTCTTTTCTAGTGTGCTTAATTGTACATCAAAACCCTGAGTTCTTCAATAAACATTTCTTCACTCAATGTGCTTGATAAGTCAAGGTCATATAAACCAGTTTGAACTTGGACCCATGTGCTTTCAAGCACATGGGATTATTATTCATTTGTCAATTATTTTTTGCAACTAGTAATTATAGATTTGTTTAGTGTTCCCCAGGAATATTTTTCCTTGAGGGTTTAGACTTGATGAAAATCCACCTAACCCCAATTGATTATTTTATGGGGGAATATTTTAATTTTATCAAATTTCATCATTTTAATGAGGAACCCTTTAGGCTTCCAAAATTTGTAATAGATAGGACACTTGCCTTGGAGGCATACCATCAGGAAAAAATTTCCAACAATGTTTATGGGGTCGAGAGAGATAAGAAAGCACTCTACACAATTCCCCTTACCATCACAAAAATCTAGGTAATACTCATGAGGAGAGAAGAGAAAAATGTGTTAACCAATAAACTGGCCTATATTGGCCTAGTCCTCATTTGTGATAGATGGAAATACAATCCTGTTAGATGTCTCCCTTTCAAACATGAAGAGTGGTCATATTGGGAAGCAAGGAGGAACCTGACTGAAGAAAGGGTAGAGGTCTACATTGACCTAGCTTTCATACCATTTGCATAACCCCCATGGCTTGACTTCTAGCCAAGGGTGGCAGAGTTCTAACAAAGTGTCCAAATGGATAAGTCCCTTAGATCATAGTTGAAGAGGTTGGGGTGGTTGGAAACAAAAAAAAATGACTTTTGGAGGTAACAACAAGAGACCAAGGAACTAAGCACCCCATTTGAAATGGTTAAGATAACCAATGATCATTTCAAAGAGATCTATGATGATGAGGCAGGATCTTATTCCAACATAGGGTTTGACTAAGGGTCTGAATAAGAGCACACACCAATTTATGATCCACTACCTTAGGCACTCGAAGTAGGGAAGGGGTAGGAAAAGAGATCACACCTCAAGTAATCACAAATCTCATCTTCCGCCAACACCCTGTAAAAGGTTAATAGGATCCAATGGTCTCTGAGAATTTTTTTTTTCCAAAATCCCAAGGTTCATTGGGCTTAGTCACCAGAGAGTCGAAAGCAACCAGTACACCCCCTAAAAAGAAAAGAAGATTCCAAGACTTGGGTGGGCTAGGCTCCTCAGATAAGGGAGAAGAGGAAGTGGACTTTGTTTTTCCAATGTCTTTGACCCCAAAAACCCAAGTAACTTTCACACCTACCATCCTTTCTTCTATTGCATCATTGGTTTTTCCTTCTCCCTCATATGCAAAATTGAATCCTCCGTCCATTAATTCTAACCTGCTCATCCTTAACATACCCCTAACTATAATCAATAATGAGCCTCATATGCAGACCTTGTGCGTTGAACATGCATCTTCCACCTTAGCTACGATTAATTATCTAATTGCCCTATATAAGGCACATGTTGTAAAGACTGAATCACCCATGCTATAGGTTTCATTTCCCCTACCCATTTATAGGCATATGAATCCTTTTCCACCTACTCTCCCTTTCACCCCAATGGGCACCCCTCCTTTTGAGGTCATACATGACATCCCAACATTTTCCTTAATAATAGTTCCTTTTCCTTCCTCGTAAAAGTAGTATGCCAAAAGCACCCCTGCTATTACCCTCTCTGGAATCCCCATTAATGCTTCTATTTCAACATAAAGTATTGATTCTCCACATAGCCTCTAGACCCATATTGAATTCATTAGACAAGCCCAACAAGAAAGGAAGCATAATTTTTGGGTAAAGGCCACAGAGAATCCAACCACTCTGAAGCTAGAGACTTGTTTTGATAAAGAATGGAATGCTATGATGATCTTAGCTATGAGGCTGCTGATATCTAAGAAAAAAGGAGAGATGTAGTTCAAGGATTATGACATCCAAACTATAGGTCTCACTTTAAGCGAAACCCTTCAGTGCAACAAAGTGGTTCTGGCCAAAGCAACATAGAAGGTGGTCTATATTGACTATGAAAATTTGGGAAAGTAATTGAAAAAAGAGTGAGATGGAGATGGTGAATATAAAGGCCATAGTAGATAGAATACAAGTAGAGATCAAAGGAAAATATATAGACATGGCCTGCTTAAGGTAGGCATAGGATCAACAGGGTGAGGTGGCTAAATTGTTTGATGAGGCTCAAAGTGAAAAGGATTAGCTTTATGTCAAGGTGTGTAGATTGAAATGTGAGGTTGCAATCGAGTGTGAAACAACTATGAAACATCAGCAGAAGAAAAAAGAGCTTGAGGATACAACATGTTGTAAAAACATTATATATGTGGAGTTGCAAAAGGAGTTGTAGGAAATGGATAAGCAAAAGGTTGATTTACAAGAAGATTTAGTTCAGTTAGCTAATGATCTTGAAAGGGACCAAGTGAAAATAGAGGAGAGATGGGAAAAGAAAGACATTGAATCTATTCTATAGACTCACAATGGGGAGATCAAGAAGCTATGCTCAAAAATTTCAAATGCTCTATAGGAAATGGAGTAATTAAAGGAAAGCATAAGAGATAAGAAATACCAATTGCAACAACAATTGGCTATAGCACAAGGATCTGAGCTCCTCCTCAAACTCAGAGGGATGTTATCCTCCCATTGGGAATGGATCATGATTGTGGTAGAAGCCTTGAAGTGAGTCTTGAGGTTCATAACAGATGCACAGGAATTAAAACCCAAGGTTGGCCCAACAGTCAACCAAATTCTACAAACGGTCACCCCTCATTTTTAAGTATTGGGGAGATTAATAACCAAGCTATATAAAGAAAACAAGGAAGCATTGAGAGGCACAAGAATTCTAGATCGAAGGGAAGTGACTAGAAAGGAAAATGAATTTATTGCTTCCAATTGGGTCACCCAAGAAAGCAAGCAACATTACCTAAAATGGTTAGAGATATCAAGGAAGACTTGTAGGCTCTAATACAGTTTGGGTTGCCCCCCTTATTCTTAGATGATAGAGGGTTATTGGTAGAAGAGAAAATTAGAGAGGCCATTCGGTTCAAACAACATGAATTCTCACCACTTCAAGGTATGATCCCATCTCTTTTTATTGTGGAATTCAAGAAGGTGCTCCTCTATTTATCTTGCCTCTACTACCACAATGAAGCTATTGCATCGAAATGGGAAGGAATTTCTTTCAAATAGGTTCTTGATCTTGATCAATCCTATGAGGCATTGTGCACCCTCGTGTTTCCTTCCAATGAAGATTGGGATTTCTAGCATGCTGCTTTCCTTGAACTCTGAGGATTCCTTTATCTATGTTCATGCCTTTGCAAGCAAAGGATGCATGTGAGTTGCTAGAAATTATGGAGAAAATTATGCCTTTAATGTTTTATTCTAGGTTTTGGGTCCATCGAATCTTCTTTTCATCTTTACTTTGTTTTCATGTTTTGATAGTACTATGCACTGAAGGAAAAACTTTATTTTTGCATAAAGGTGCGCAATGCACCATGTGGTGGTTGTGTTTCCTTTCCTTGTATTGCTATCCTTTTGAGCCCGATCAAGGACATCTGGTTGCTTGGCAGGGATTTTCCCCAAGCTTCTCTCACAAAACTGAAAAATACTCACCAATGATCCATGCTACTCACTCTTGTCGGGCAAGTTGTTTCTCCATCGTAAGTATTTCTTTAGCATATTTTTTTAGACAGTGTAGAGGAGCTCTTCTCTTCAGGATTAGTCTTATTGGGCAGCATCATTATTCCTCCTAGTAGATAAAATCATGTTTTTATAGGCTGTAATAGGATCTGATCATCCTCTGATAGCGTATCTTTGTAGCTCACTTCTGTAACATCTAGAGCCATTAATGAGGCAACTCAATTTTTATTAGCAAAGATTGTTTAGATCTAATTAGATATTGGATTGGATTATGGCATATCATATGTGGCCACAAAAAGGTGGTTCATCTCTTTTAGCTATAGTTGGCTTGTCTTTCTAGCTATATAAAGGGGTTTTCTAGCAGAGAAATATATTCAGTTGTTATCAGAATAGAGGAATTTTTCTATCTTTCAAGTTTAGAGTAGTGAAGGAATATGAGGATTTCTTACAGAGCATTGTTTTCATTCTATGGCATGTTTTTCAATTGTTAAGACTATATTTGTATTAGCATCCAACCTTTTCTTTAATATAATTTATTGCAAGAACAAGTGTTAGTAAAAGGAAATCTATGAAATTGTGCATTTATAGCCTTTGTCACAAATTTCCTTTTGCTATTTTGTATATGAGCTAGAAGCTCTATGTCACATCATATTGATATATTCTTGATGATTACTTTATATGCCACTAGCTTTTGTGTTTGATGCTTTCTTTTAGAAATTGAATCATGTCTATTACACTCTTTCTTTTTCTATCATGATTGTCTTAGTTTCCATATTATGTTGTAATAGTTGCAAGTTCTCTGTAAAAGTCTAAATTATTCCTTTAAGTTTTAGGTTTACTATTTATGTCGAACCTTAATAGGTGCCTCCCACGGGGAAATCTAAATGGTTGCTATGTTCTCTTTCAGGCCTTAGTTGTTCATTCTCTTCCTAGCAATGAAGGGTGTGTAGCATTTTGTGTGCATTTTATTAGAAATAGGAAGTTGTAAGCTTTAAAATGTTGTAAAAGTTTTGGTGCATTTCCACCTCTTTTTTTTCTGCATTTCTCTTTCCTTTTCCTTAAAACACTTGAGAAGAGTTTTCTTTTATAAAAATCTTAGAGGTTATTTAGTGAAATGCAATCAGGTCCCCCACTCATTAAATTTCCCATAAGGCTATTTAGAGAGGCACAAGATTTTATGATAAACAATTGTATTACCTCTTTGTTGGGCTACGGTCAAAAACCCATTTTGCAAAATGTCTAAGAGTTATACTTTTCCCTTTATTTTTTTCTTTATTGATTTCCTTTCAATATTTTCAGTCTCGAATGGAAACTTGGACTAAGGTCCAAGTCCATTCCTAGCTTCCATCCCTTCTCTCCCCATTTTTTCTTTTATTCGATTGGGATGTCAGATCCCAATCAAACTCTTCGACTAAGATCCAAAGTTCTCTAATTCCAATTACAATTATTGATCCCAATTGACACTATTTCCATCTTATTTGATCAATATTTTAGGTCTTGATCAGACTCTTGAGTCTAAAGTTATAGTCTTTTTCCTTTTCTTCTTATCTAATCAAAATTTCATGTCTTGATCAAATCATCAAACTCATTTTTCAAATGCCTACTTACATTTTGAAAAAGCTCTAAGTATTTAACCATGAAAGCATGAGAACATGCCATGTGGAATGTTTCCACAATTCTACGGGTTTCTTTGTGGTAAGTCTCTCTTTAGTCCATGGATGTGTGAATAGATGTCATGTGGAACATTTTTTTATGAGTCTACAAGCTCCTTTTTTTAGGTCCCTCTTCAGCTCATAGATGCCCAAAATGTCAACTACCATGTGGCACATTCTAACTTTGACAAAAAAAATTCCAAGTCTAATTAGGATTCCTAATCAAAATTAGAATTCTATTCTCATGTGGTTAGGACTTTGGGTCCTGATAGGAATTTCGAACCTGATTTTTGAAAGGACTAAGATCAATCAAGATTCTTGATCTTGATTGAATTTCTTTCTTCTATTATCCCATTGGGACTTTCGATCTCAATAGGACTTGTTGGAAAGAGAAATGAGGGAAACTACAGTGTAGAGATCTATTACCCAATACTCCTTAAAGTAGTCAATTTATACCTTGGAGGATACAATAAGAAAAATAAGCATGCATGGTAAGAATATAGAAGTAATACATCACATATGATACCATAACATCAAAAGAATATTCTTATTTATCTGTGACATATATATACTCCTTGTAACTCCTTTATATTATAATGTAGTAGATACAAAAGGATAGGTCTAGACTCTACTCTGGCAAGTATTATCTTATGTTCACAAACATCTACTACTCTCATATTCTACCATTCTATTCCATATGATAGGTATACATATATTTCCTTGAAAGGACATGAGTCCTAATTAAAACTAGTGTCTTCTCTAGGTACCATGAACATTTTTTGATATCTTGCAATATGCTCTATTTTATGTCCTTGACCTGCTAACATCATCCCCCCTTTTAAAATTATGTCTTGTCCTCAAGACATGTTTTTTAGGGAATGATGTTCTAGTCATCTACCTTTAGCTATGCCAAAATAGTAGTCTAGTGTGCATGTGCCTAGAGAAGTGTGCCAATTTGTGCTTGGATTTCAGCTAGTGTATGCTTTGGCTCTTGGAGATTGGTTAGGATTGTAATTTTTCTAGTTATATAGTTTGATTCTCTCAAAATAAGTTGAAGAAATCTCAATTTGTTGTTAACTAACTCCCTTAAATATTGCAG
Source organism: Sequoia sempervirens (assembly GCA_007258455.2). Taxonomy (NCBI): domain Eukaryota; kingdom Viridiplantae; phylum Streptophyta; class Pinopsida; order Cupressales; family Cupressaceae; genus Sequoia; species Sequoia sempervirens. Next base: position 29,647 of record VDFB02071669.1, read on the forward strand.
TTGCTCTTTGACTAGCTCTCTTTGGGTATGGAGTTGTTGTAGTTGAATGTTTCAATGTTCTATATTGTCCCTTCTTGATTTAGTGAGGTCTTGTAATGGATCATAGGCCATTTGTGCTATCTAATGTTCAATATTTTCCTAAGAGACCATTAATGGAACTTGGAGCAATTGTGGAGATGGTGCTAGTTGAATTCACTACTACAGGGCTAGAAAGTTCTTGATTTCAGAAATATTATAGAATGGGGTGGATACTTCTCCAAAGTCCTCTTTTCTCTTTTCTATCTCTTCCTCGAAGCCTTTTTTTTTTTATGAGGAAACCCTTTACAACTAAAGAAGGTTGTAAAAGAATAAACAAAAAGCACCAATAGCCCCAAAAAAGCTAAAAAAACTATCAAAAGATAAACCTAGACAGAATGACAACAAAACCTACAAAAAAAATCAACATAGAAGTTGATCAATCACAAGATAAATAATATTGTGGGCATGTGCAGGATCATCATGGAAAACATAGGCCCTTAAGTGACGGAAAATTCAAAAAAATAAAAATTAAACAACTTGACATAAAAATTTGAATAAGTTATCTATATTATTTCAAAAATATGTAAGAATAGAATCTGTAGAAAATTGAATGTAGTTTCTAAACTAATAGGTTTATTTAAAAAACAAAAAATCTATTTGGTGAAAATTTGAAATTTCAATGTAGTAGTACTTAAATTTCAGGGAAAAAGTAAGAAGTAGGTGTCTGTTTACCACCCTAACAACAATAAAATGATAATATTTTTTATAATATTTTAGATATAAGTAGAGGACTCATGTCTTGATGTGATATTTTTTCATAATTTTTTCCAAGTAAATAATTAATTATGATTTTTTATTACAAATTTTAAAAAATATAAAAACTCGTATGTCCGCCACCTTAACTTGGTCAAAACTTCACAATTTTTTTTTTAAATCCTATAGTATGTGAATCATAGAATGTGACACATGTTTTAGATTCAAAAAATGTGATACCATTTGAAAGATATAGATGTTTTTCAATCAACCTATCAATCAAGACTTTAGTCATAATTCAAATAGAAAATGAATAATAATTATTTATTAAATTCAAAGTAAAGAATAATGTATATTGGTGGAAAGCTGAGAATCTCCTTTCAAATCCCTTTTTCGTTTCATTAATTTTGGGTAAAAAAAATTCATTAGTCACATACCCTACATATACTCATCATATCACCAGTTTTTGGCCCATCATGATCCTACACATACCCTTTTCTAAAACCTTAGTCAACTCCAAATTGCTAGAGATGACATTTTTGCGAATCTCCATCACTTCCTCAAGCTCCTAGAAAGAAATGGCCACCTTTTTTTGTTCTTTCTCCTGGTACGCAAACAAGGGACCTCATCCACACTTCTCCATCTAGTTCAATTGGCTAATCTCAATAATCTCCTCCTCATTTTCACCAAGGTCCAATTTTTTACCAATCTAATTAAGGACTTTTTCATTCAGCTTAGTCAAGCCCTACACACTAGAATTTAGGGACTAGCTACTAATTTTCACCCTAGAATGTAGGTCACTGTAAATCTACATAAAACATCTTCCAATGTTACTAGCCTCTTCACACGGTCCCTGCCATGTTTCTTAGCATCCACGACCACCTTATTGAGAACCACATTCATAGTTTTGAACTTTCCTTTCATGGATCATTCCTTTTTATTATAGTTCACCAGTACCACATAAACATCCTACCACTCATTCAACTTTATATTGAGGTCCTTGACCTCCAAAAAGAGCCATTTAACAAGAGAAAGGATATTTTTGGTACCATCCTCTACCATTCTAGAAAAATATCTATATCAATCTCAACCCAATTCACAAGTTTTGCTTTAGGTAAAGCTACATTCTCAGGGTGACTTCTAATCCACACATTTTCACATTTTCCCTCCAAAACATCCTTAGCAAGAGAGTCCTCCACATCGATAAATTCAACCTCCACTTGTTATTTCTCAAAATTCACAGTCGAGTTCACCAACATCTCCAAAATCCCTTTCTTGTCCTCAATCTGTTCAACCTACTCAAAGCCCTTGTAGATACGGGAAACAAACCCACCATGCATAAGGGAAGCCTCCTCAAAATTCATGGGACACGTAACCTCAAGGATTTTTTCCACCATAGCCTACCCCTTATCATCCTTAATATTCCCCTAAAATCCCTTATCAATAAGAATGGGGGGCAGATCCTCACCTTTCATGCCTTCCTCACCCAATTTTAAAACATGCTTCTCCTTCCTTTTGCCCCCTTTCTTCCCCTTTGAACCCTCCTTAGCACCAAAAGTTACAACCTCCTTCATTTTAGTGGTAGTTTCATAGACTTTTGACCATGAGTTAGAAACCTTTGTATCATCCTCATAATTCCCCTCTTCATTCGAAGACTCCTCATTAATAGAATTGCCCTCCTCATAATCACCCTCCCATTCTTCAGCTGATTCACGAAAATCATAACTAGGCGCAATCCACTTCCTTTTGTGAGAAGACAAAATCTTAGAGATTTCAGGTATAAAATTCAATTTTATATGGTCAATTATAAGTTTCATGAGACCCTCATGGAGGATTGCTTTACTAGGGTTCTTTCTATGGTCTTCTATTCTAGTGTCCATATATAAAATCAAATAATAGGTGAAAAACACCAAATTGTTGTGTCTAAAATGATTAAGAAACATAAAGTGGTAACCATAAATAATAGAGTGCCTGCCATCAAGCGTGAAGTATCTAATGATAGCCAACACCACATCTCTCCATAGTGGCTTAATGGAAATCTGATCATATTCATTGCTTCCAACACACCTAAGCTTCCCCCTTTCCTTACCTTTGAAAAAAATAGCCAATCTAGTCTTAGGGGAATCACGGTCTCTATAAAAATTCTTACCCTTCATAGATAAGCCAGTGATTTCTGTGATGAACTCCTTAGTGAGATTCACCTCCACCCCTAGTAGTGCAACATTTTATTATTCCATCCCTTCACAAAGTACTCAGTCACCTCTGAATCATAGCCATTAAGTTTCAACAAGTAGGGTAAAATTCCACCTTTCCCTAGGTACTCCCAAACAATCTCATTCCTGCTAAAGTTCTCATAGGAGAGTGGCTCAAGTCTGCAACGATTGACACCCATGGCAAGTAGAGACAACCAAACCACAACCTTTTCCTTATTTTAATGAGTAGAAAGGGCTAAGAAAAAAATCTAGAAAAAAAAAGAAAAAAGGCACCCATAAACCATTTAAACTGACACCTCGAGTACAACCAGTAATAAAATACCATTACATAAACTTTTTTTCATAAGATATGCAATAATTACTCAAAAAGGCTCTGAACTCAAAGTTCATAACCTAAAGAAAAAACTTATCTCCCAATGTTTCTGCCTCCATGACAAGATAGGTGATCATGATTAATAATACTTTGGAGATTAATAGGAATGGCATCATATGAATACCAACAATTATGAGACACAACACCCAAATTAGCAATCCTGTCAGCAAGAGAACTAGCCTCATGAAATACATGTGATATTTTAACATCATCAAAAGAATGAATGATAGAAAGAGGATCCTCGATTAAATGGAAAATAGGCCACGATGGGGAGTTTACCATCAAAAGGAAATTAATAATATTAAGGGAATCCCCTTCCAACCATAATTTCTTCACCCTAGCCTCTTTAGCAAGTAGAAGGCCATGATAGGTTGTTGCTACCTCTACAAAGTGGTTTCTTTGGGATCAGAGCTTGTTGTTTCTTATTGTTTCCTCATCTTCTATTTTGTGTTATTTTTTTGTTTCTTGGGGAGTGGTGTCCTCTAGATTCTCTCTAGCTCCTTACTTTAGGTCCTTAGTCATTTCCTCATCAAGATTCTAAGTGGTTTCTTTTGTTTCCTTCTAGGTGGCTTATGTATCATCCATATTGTTGGTCATTAGCTAGGTATGTGCATGATCACGACGGGCCAAAAAGTGGCAATATGATGGGTATGTGGTTGATGACCTTTTTTTACCCAAAATTGATGAAACAAAAAGGGTTTTTAAAGGAGATTCTTAGATTTCCAAAATATAAATTATGCTTTACTTTGAATTTAATAAGTAATTATTATTCATTTTCTATTCAAAGTACGACTAAAGTCTTGATTGATAGACTGATTGAAAAGCATCTATAACTTTCAAATGGTATCACATTTTTTGAATCCAAAACATGTGTAACATTCCATGCTTCACATACTATAGGATTAAAAAAAGAAAAATTGAATTTCATGAAGTTTTGACCAAGTTAAGGTGGTCAGACATACAACTTTTTTATATTTGTTAAAAGTTGTAATAAAAAATTCATAATTAATTGTTTACTTGGAAAAAAAATACAAAAAATTATGCATTACATCGGAACATGAGTCCTCTACTTATATCTAAAATCTTATAAAAAAATATTATTATTTTATTGTGGTTAGGGTGGTTAGACAAACACCTACTTCTTATTTTTCTTTGAAATTTAAATACTATTACATTGAAATTTCAAATTTTCACCAAATAGATATTTTTTTTAAACAAACCTAGTAGTTTAGAAACTACATTCAATTTGCTACAAATTCTATTCTTACATATTTTTGAAATAATATAGATAACTTATTCAAATTTTTACATCAAGTTTCCTGACTTTGATTTTTCTAAATGTTTTGCCACTTAAGGGCCTATTTTTTCCATGATGATCCTGCACATACCCAGCTTATTGATCTAATGTTTAGGTCAAGTCTCTTGAACTTGTACTAAAGCTTGTCTTTTGTCCTCTATTATGTTTGGTTCTAATGGGTATGTGTAGGATTATCAGGGAAAAAATAGGCCCTTGAGTAGCAAATTTTTTAGAAAAATCAGAGTCAGGCAACTTGACATAAATTTTTTAGTAAGTTATCTATATTATTTCAAAAATATGTAAGAATATAATTTGTAGCCAATTGAATGTAGTTTATAAATTACTAGGTTTATTTAAAATATATATATATTTGGTGAAAATTTGAAATTTCAATGTAGTAGTACTTAAATTTTAGGGAAAAATAAAGAAATGAGTCTGCACCCAACCTATTTAAAATGTTCTTTTATAAGATTTAGACATAATGAAAGTCATATCTGTCTGATGCATGTTTTTATTTTCTGAAATAATCAATTGATTATGAATTTTATCTAACACAAAAATATAAAAGAAAAACTGTATCATACGTACATAACAGTCAAAATATGAAATTCATTTTAATGAAGTATAATTGTAAGCATAAGTGTGTATGTTTGGATTTTAAAAATGGGATGCCATTAACTAGATGTTTTCATCAACTGGGTAATTAGGACTTTGGTCATGATTAAATAGAAATGAATATTGGTATTTGTTAAATTCAAAATGCTACTCGAAAACTGATAAGCCTTTGTTCATCGTTTTCGAAATACTTTCGACAGCCCATACCCACGCCTACATCATATGTACGTTTTGACCATTATGATAACACCTAGTGTTAAATAATAATTGATCATGATTCTTCATCCCAGAAGGCTAAAAATTTATTGCACCTTTGTTATTGTGGCACTTTATTCCAAAAATCCTTTTATTTCATCTTCAAGGCCTTTATTCAAGTAGCTCTCATATCTTACTAAAATTTGAATTGTTTTGTCTTTATTCTCCTCACTATACTCCTCGTATAGTTTTAGGATCCATGGTAGCATCCAATGATATAAAATGGCATCAAAATTTTCAAGCGCATTAATTGGATCTTCTAGTATTACTAGAGATTATTACTCCAGGTTTATCTTGAGTTGTTCTACTTTCTATTCTAGTTTGGTGGGAGGAGTGATCAAATTCCTCTTTCTTCTTCCTTTTTTCTATAGAGTCTACTCAACCTCTTCTTATTCCTTTGAGATTTATTTGACCTCGACTTCCTCAATTTCTTCCTTTTTTCCTTTGGGCCCTCTATTTTGTTCTTAGTTACCGTATTCCTTTTGGGGCTTGTGGTGGTTTCCCTATGTGAGGGACTACGATGTCAATGTGAAGGTCCTACTTCTCCCTGTGGAGTGGTTTGTAATCTTGTGGCCCTTCTCCCAAAAGGATTTAATTATGTGGTGGTGACTATGGCTTTTTTTATCCCACCTTCCGACATACCTCATTTCTTATGAAGTTTTCTTCTTTTCTTCTCCAAATCTCCCTTCATATCTTTGTCAATATTTTTGTCCATAAATTCCTAATATGTCCTAAATCTTTCTTTGCTGGTATCCTTAGGGTTTTAGAGTAAATTTACCACATATGCATATATTGTTGGTATGAGACTTTAAAGGGAAATGCTAGGATCAGATAGTTTATGGTTCAACTACCTTCATATATGTATAAACTTTGTCTACCAGGAACATTATGGTGCTAGTGTATTGTTTGGCCAATGAATATGGGACCATGTTCCTTAGTTGCATTTATTCTTGGAATGTTTTGAAAAATCCCTAGTATGCGTATTTATGTGATTGTAGGTATAGGAATGGGTAGGTATGATGCTTGATCTAATTCGCTACAATTTGATCAATTTTACAGACCTTTCCTTTGATGTTTGGTAATTCATTTAGAAAATAGAACATTAAGCAGATATGAAGAGTTCCATACCAAAAATAATGCCTAGAATTCTTAAATTTTTGGAGATTCTCTAGCAATTATTCCTTCATCACATAAGATAATTAGAACTCCTTTCCTTCTTCCACCATTTGGTATGTTGTGTGGATGGCAACAATAGTTACAAAGTCTTCTTGATTGGTGTAGTAGAATTTGTGGGATATGCTAATTGTTGCATACTAAACTGCAGTGTTGGAGATTTTTTTTAAGCTCAAGCTTCTATCATCAAATTTTTCTCTATTCAACTTATCAACCTCACTATTTTTGATGGCCTTTTTGGCCAAAACACCTTCTACCATTCTTACCCTAGTTACAATGTGGATGGATTCTTTTATGATTTTTTATGGCTTGTCTAGGTACATGAAATCGTCATGTACTCGACTTAGCATTATTTGAACACATTCATCCTCATCATAGAAGTTCAAGTAATCTTTCCATATGTCTAGAATCTTCAAGCTAATCTCTATGTAATCTAGTTTGTAGGCTTTATAATTATCCTCTATCAATTGGTGGCAGAGGTATTCTAGATTAGTGTGGCTAATCTTTGCAATGGGTTCATGGATGTATTTTCACACATCTTCTAGGTAGAAAAAACTGTGAGGTACTATCAATAATGCCCATCCTTATTGATTAGCATGTCCTTAAATGGGTATCATTTGAAGACAATTTTAGGCATTTCAAATACCTTAATTATTGTGGGTACAACCATATTAGTGCAAGGAAAGTATTTGAAGGGATTTTCAGAAAATTACTTTCTCATGAGGCACTTTATACTTGGCTCATGATTGCATTTTTGAGGATTGAGGAAAGGTGTTGGGTTTATATATAATTTTATAATGGATTATGAACTTTATTGTAGTGGAGTGGTAGCTAGTTAATAAATTCTCTTCCCATCTCATGGGTATTCTGAGTTGTTGGGATGATTTGACGAGTGGCATTTGTATTTTTGATATTTATTTTTTCTAAAGTTTTAACTATGATACATACTATATATTATCATTCTTTTACATTAATGTGCTCAATCTAGTGGTAGGTAGTAATGCTTTGATCATGTTCCATTAATGTTCCCTGCTATGAGCGTACTTATGACTATAATCATAACATAAGCTAAATACAATAGATCCAATAGATTATAAGTAATACTTAACTAGTTAAGCTATAATCCCAATGAAATACTTGAAAACCATTAAATGGGGAAGCCATTAAACATAACCAACAAGAAATGAATAGTGAAAACCTATTCTAATGCTTCAAACCTCATCCCATTGGGGGATTGGTGATGCATTGATATGGAATGTCAACCCTTTCCCAATCACTTTGATGAAACAAGCATCTAAATGAACTCCATTGATGAAAATAAGCTAAAAATGATGAAAAATAAGATAAATATGGATGAAAAGCTAAAATGGATGCAAGATGAATGAAGATAAGTATGTAAATGTGTAGCATAACTTTTCTCAAATGGAAGTGGATCCTTTTCTCATATAAATGGGGTGTATTTAAAGGAGAAAATGGTGAATAAATGGCTAGGATTGATTTGATCAATCAGTGGATGAGATTAAATGAGGGGTGAAGGAATGGATCAAGGATTCTCATCAATGGATGAGAATGCAAGTTGACAAGGATCAAAGATTTAATCAATGGCTCTCATTGATTCAAAGAAGCACACTTACAAAGTTGTTAGGAATTTTGTTAGGAAGTTGTTACAAATGAATATTCATTTATTGAGTTCAAAGGGAAGAAAATTTCAAGAGAATACTCCCATGCAAGTGGGAGGGTGAGGGAAAATAGTAACTATATAATTAAAAAAAATTAATTGTGCAAGTTGAGTAAAATTAGGATGCTCATTAAATAATTAATTTATTTAATGAAATGGGGTCAAATGACATTTAATTAAATGAGAGGACATAAGGTGTTTAATTTAAATAATTTGTATTATCCAATTAAACAAGATGAAAATTAGTGTGAAAGGGGGTGAATTAGCCAAATAATAATGATGATTTGATTAATAGGAAAAATTGATGCATTTAATTAAACAACTAGGATCATTCAATTAAACAGTAGAAAAGAAGGTGAATTTTGGATGAAATAGTGATAGTAATCAAAGTCAAGTGTGCAATATCAATTAGGACAATTTTAAGTGTCTACAGTACCATTCAATTGTCATAGTTTGACTACTCCAAAATTAATTATGTTATGGATGTAATATGGTCCTAACCATCAAACCTTCAACTTCCCCTATTTTTGGAACTTGTTGTCATAGAGAAATAATAAATACCCTATCTAGAATTTTCTCGATGATAAGTTTTAGTCATTCCATTCTTTCTATCTTTTTCATTCTAACTATTGATTATATATAGAAACATGTCAAAATTCTTCCAATTTTTCTAATTCTTCTATTCTTGTTGTTAGGGATTTTTTGTCTTTTTTATCTAGAAAGTTAGTGTGGTACATATGTTATGGATTATAAAATTCATAGGTTATTGCATTTAGGCCATATACCAATTGAAAGCATGTGAATTTGGTAATCCTTTGTAGAGGTGTTGTATGCCTAGAGCACGATTGGAATATTAACATCCCAATCTATCTAGTTTCCATCACACATATTTGTTCATTCCTTTCCAATTATTTTTTTAAGGCTTTGTTTGCTCAATTTTCTTGTAAATAGTATGCAAAATTTTTGTTGTGGGTTACTTTAAAATACAAAAAAAAATCTTTTACCATGGGTAAACCAACAAAAAGGGTTTACAATTCAAGCGAGGAAGGAAAAGTTGCAAAAAATGAACCCATGCAAAAAAAAATTGTTTTTGGGTTTTGAATGAACCCTTTGGTTTGAGCGAACCCAAAAAGGGTTCAAATGAACCCTAGTTTAAGCAAACCAGCCAAATGCAAGGTCCCACCATTCCCACCAAAGAACACAAAGAAAACATTTTTTGAAAGGGGGTTCAATTGAACTAGGGTTTGAATGAACCTTGGTTTTCCCAAACCCCTCTTTTCCCACCTTCTCACCCTTTAGCACCAAAAAATTCCAAAATTTTGCACTTTGAAGCTCGGGGGGGATGATGGAGACTTCACGGACCCAGCTAGATGATGGTAGTCCTCAAAATGAATATCGAGGAATAATTTTAATATGTTTAGTTTTTATTATGTATTGATTTTTAGTTTTATTAAACACAGGTTTTCAAAATCAAGCTCTTTGTTATGCACATGTGGAAAATAGCAAATTATCAATTTATTTTTTTTGAAAAATATGAGCGCACCAAATATTGAAGTCCTTGATCCAGAAAAAAAAAATTAAATTTCGATACATAAAAGTAAATTTATGTGTTATATGGTCTGCCTATGTCTAAATTGTAATTGGTTTGGCTTCAAAACTTGATTAAGGAAAAAATATTCAATTAAAAACTATGAAGCCAATTGGAAGCACTAGATATCATAGTTACAAATCTAAATTTGAAAAAAATACAATTATATCCTTCATGGAAACAAAATTATGTGTTATACAGTGAGCATCACTCCTTAAAAATGTTGTTTACTAATAAAAGTTAGTTTTTGAAGGAGATGGAAAAGGAAGTACAATCTAATTCCAAAATTTTTGAGAAAAATATATTTAGAATCTACAGACAAAATGTCACAAATCACTAGTTTGCATCTCCAAATTCCTCGTGGTTTAGCTGCTATAGATGTTTGAGAGTGAAGATTTAGTTAGAAAATATTATTTTAGTGTCTAGTTTGGCCAAGAATTATAAACTAGTATTGTGGAATCACCCCCATATTGTTTACGAAGTGCTTTCCCTGATCGTTGACTATGCTTAACAAACATCCGTATTTGATAATAATGTTTTTGAAACATAGAAAAATAGGATAGGGTAATTTCTAAAAATGGAAAAGTGGATCGAAAGTGGAAAAAAGGGTCCTACTTATCTAATTTAATTCAAGAAATGAGATCCAAACAATGATAACACTTTCAACCAAAAGGTGAATCAAGTCAAAGTGTGAATTTGTGAGTTTCCCTTTTATGCAAGGATGGGGGTTGTAATTAAACAACACTTTGGGGGAAAAGATTAAAAATAGCAAAACAACTCCAAATTACAATTTAAAAAGTGTATCTAGAAGACTAAGCTCAATTCTAATGGAAATAGAAGTTAAATATTAGATTTGAGAATGGAAAAGTGACATGTACCAGTCACTAAAAGTTCTTTTCCAAAGCAATCTAAGGACTCATTCACCCTATGGTGAATGGGTCCTGGATAGGGCTCCTGAAAAATGGTTTTTGGGTTCTCTTCAACTATTTATGCACTCCTAAATTCCTGAATCTCATGGTTGGACAATCAAAACTAAAATTTGTAGGTCAATTTCTATGAAATTGAAATAATGGTGACAACTTTGACAACTTTGATAATTTTGCAAATTTTCTCTTCAATAGATCTTCCACCTAAAATTTTCAAACACAAATCAACATGGAAAAATATTGTTTTGTTAGGTGAATGGGGGTTTACCTTGGTCAAACCTCATTTTGGTAATTAAACCTTGTAATGTATTGAAAGAGCATGAAGGAATGATGAATGGACAAATACAATGTCACAAATCACCAAACCCTTGTTCAAACCTTGGAATATGGATCTACAGCTTGGATGAAATGGCTTTAATGGATCTCAATCTTGATCATGAAACTTGAATTGAAACAATTCTTTTGAATGCTTTAATGGATCTTGAACACTACATCAACATATTGGCTCAAATAACATGCACAATGCAAGAAGAATTTGACATGATAATAGGATCTTGAGTGCTGCAATAATCTTTTGCAAATATTCTCTTGAATGCCTTGAAATGTTCTTGAATTTCTCTTGATGACATAAAATTGCTATATGAATTCTCACTTCAAAATTTCATGGATTCTTGAAAGTCTTAGGATGAAACTTAGTGAAATGACCTCTTATTTATACAAATATTAACATTAATTCCCAAAATTTAATTAACACAAGCCGACATGTGAATATACATTTGAAATAATTAAAATACCACCAAAAACATATATGAAATTTAGGTCCTAGGCCTAACTTAGGACCCATTCACCCTTGGGCGAATGGGTCCTATGTTGAACTCACCTAGGACACATATTCTATAATGTCAAGTGTTATGTTGTGGAATTTATGAATGTTGGGTTTTACCCTTTAGAAATTGTAATTAATTAGGCTTTGATTTGAATTAAAGGGGACAATTAAGGCATAATTAACCTTAATTAGTTAATAAATCACTAGATTAGTGTGAAAGTTTAAAAGTGCACCTTACAACACCATAAATAAGGCACAATTAAGTCCATTTAAATTAAAAATCCCTAAAATTAATGTGAATATGTAAAATGCATATTAAAACACTAAAATAAGGAATAATTTAATCCTTTTATTTAATATTTATTCCCAAATTAAGTATGAAAAAGGGAAATTTTTTCCTATGCTACATTTAGCCCCCACTTTAGTGAGAGTATGACCCCATTTCATAGTCACGCTAAAGTAGACACTCAAGACACATATGTCTGCAACAATGACAAAGATACTCAATCATACACTATCAAAGCCTAGGAGAAGAGGTGGGAAGATGAAGCTTCGACTATCTGAATGCGATGTGGAACATGAATATTTGTCTAGGGAAGTGGTGGATCAAGCTTCGATTGTCCCAACATGATGTGGAACATGAATGTTTGTCTAGGGAAGTTCACAAGAACAACTCGATGCCCACTATGCAAATGAAACCTATGCTCACATGAGGTAATGGAACCTCAAGCTGTCTACTAGGTGAGCCCCTATAAAAGTGGCTTAGTGAGAAATTCATGCCTCTTTCTCAGCTCTCACTGTACTTACCATATCGAAGCTATCCCTCTACCAACTCCAATAGGGTGCCACATACATTTCATTTTCGAGCTTCACAAGGTAAACAAGTTGTATTATGCAAAAAAATTATGAAAATTATATATATAGGGTTTGTTCAAAGGGGTCTTGCCTAGCTTTTGTAAGGTTTTCTTCTTTGGGATAGTTGTAGCTAATATCTCCAAGAGAGGACAAGTTTAAGATAAGAGAATCATGACTTAGGGAATGCAACATGTAGCATCACCACTAAGAGGAAAGTCATATGCTAAGAAATATCACTCTTGGAGGACATCAAACCCAATGATACCACCAATAAAAGAACACATCACAAGAAGTAAGAAAATTGCACAAAGAACAGAGGGACACCAAAGTATGCCCCCACTTTAAAGGAACTTCTAACACCATTTCTATGAGAAATAACTTTAAAGTAGCAAATAGTCTATGCTAACCATAAAGAGGACATGTGAGCTTACTCATAAATCCCTATGCAAAGTCATATGTTTCCAAATGAAGCTACATCATGAAAATGGGTTGCCCTCAAAATGAAATTCCTAGACACAAAATGGATCCATGAATTTAGGGTCTATATATATTTTCTACAATGTTGTTATAGAGCTCGAAAATGCCATCATTCCCCAAATACTCACAAAACAGGAAGAATGACACATAGAGAGAGAAAGCAAAGAAAAATATTTCAGGTCAACATCCAAAAGACCTAAATGTCTTGACACATTGTGTTATCCCTAAAATGAAAACACATGAAAAGCGAAAAGATAAAGGTTTACGACATAGAGAAGAATGTAGGTACATATATCTAGGAATGAACATGAATAGGGATACATCAAATAGAATAGTATGGGGGATCACATTATGCACATGCAATCACACAAAAAACATGCGAAAGGGAACAAAGAAAAATACTAGTAAGACACATGTGAGTCAACCTATAGTAGGTCATTTGCATCCCAATCTTGTTTAGTATATGTGGAAGGAGGACAACTAGCCAAAGGGACAACATCAAGTGCCAAAACTAGGACAAGGATATCTAACCCCTTTTCGCCACTAAGTTTAGGGAAAGGACGAGCTAGGGTAAGTGATGAGGAACATGATAAAATGAAAATTTGTATCAATTATAGGAACTAGGTCCTTCAACATAAGGAATAGCACCACAATCCTTAAGATGTTGAATTTTATCACTCAAATCCTCACATTCATTAGTTGAATGACCATGAATTCTATGATATGCATAAAATCAATTTGGTTGTAAAATTTCTTGTGTTCTGAGAGGGAGAGATATTAAGCAATCTTGGAGAAGCTTTGACAATATACTCTCTTGATCAATAGGAGAAGATGTTCCTTTATTTTGTGAAAAAGATATATCTTGTTTAGTACAAGGTGTCATACTTACACAAGACTCTTTATAGTGTGATATTTTGTACTCTCCTTTAAGGGAGAGTGTAAAATCTAGTGAACTCCAATCATTACTAAGATATTTCCTAGGAGTGTTTTGCATGATGAAATTGATATTAAGCGAAAGTTTCTTTTATTCTTTCATTAATTTCAAGGGATAATAACCAAGACCACAAGCTATTTCTATCAATTTAGGATGCACTAATATTAGAGTTGGCTTAGGAGAATCTTGTGTAATAGTGTTGGTATTGAGTGAATGCTTTTTTGATGCTTTAATTTCTTTTTAAGTACAATAATAAAGACCACTAGTCATTTTTTGTGTGTTGGGCTCTATAGGGACACATATACCTTATTATTTAGCACCACATCCTTTTACATGAATATAACTAAGTTGTTTCAAAAGCTCATGACCTCTTCCATAAATATTTTCTATTTCTTTTGGATTCAGTGGTTGATCATAATCAACTTCATCAAAGTTTGTTGTGTAATTTTCTTCTTCTTCTAAAGTGGTTGACATGGATTCTTTCGAAAGTTCTTCTAATTTTTTTGTTGAAATTACTACTTTTTTCCCCCCCTTTTTAGACTTTATTTTTGTGATCTTGTATTCGCCCATGAATGTAGATGTAAAATCCAATAATTGTAAATCATCCACTGATAATATTACGAAGGGTTTAGGACACTTATATTTTTTCTCTTATTGGATGGGTTCTACTTTTGTAGTTGGTGTCAATATTTTCAAAGGACTTTCCTTGTCTTTCTCAATGAGAAAAATATCTAGTTCAGGGTTAGCTTTGATTGTATAAACCTTGTTGTTATAAACATACTTTATTTTATGATGAAGAGTAGAAGGAACCCCATTCATTTCATGAATCCATGGCCCACCTAAAAGAATATTATATGAAAGATCATGAGGCATAACATGGATAGTAGATTGCAATGTGGCCTTTCCAACTATAATAGGTAATGTGATCATGCCAAGCAATTTTTTTCCTATGTTATCAAATCCATGAATAGATAGAGAGTCTGGTTGAATTTGGATTTTTTTCAATTCCAATCTTATCCAAATGGTTTATGCTACACACATTAAGGGAAGATCCATTGTCAACAAGGTTTCTCTTTATCCCCTTGCTATTAATAATGGCTATGATTATGAAAGCTTCATTTTTTTTTTGAACTTCCAAAGGAGGGAGCTCACTTTGGTGGAAAACAGTGTTGACATTCATTCCTTGAATCGGGGTTGTTATGTCATTCAGTTGCACATTAGGAGGGATAGGAGCATGCTGTAAAGAACTTTGAATCATGTTATGATAATTAGGGTAGGCTTGAATAATATCCCATTAGACTATCTTAGCAAGATGTTTTTAAGTTGTTCAATAAGATCTTACTCCTATCCACTTTGTAAAGGAAAACGAGGAGCACTAGGAAAGATAGGTTGAGGCAATGGTAATGAA
>VDFB02071670.1:0-13708 GCA_007258455.2 Sequoia sempervirens
ACCCGACGAACATCAAATTTTACATATTTCGTTGGACAGTTTCATCAGATTTTGCAGTCAAATGAGTTAGTGATATACCACATATTATGCTGGAAAAACAAATGTAACTTTAAAAATATTCCATTGAACAACAACATTTATCATGAATAGGGACAACATAAACAACCACCACCACCATAAGCAAATAGGATATAAAAAAGCATAGCCCAACCAAAGAGCAAAAAACTATGAGTAGCCATAGTCACCAAAAAAATAGCATAGAAATCTCAATGGGGCAATGGGAAACCAAAAAGGAAGGAGGCAGAGAGCATGCCAACACAAAGATCACACCAATCACCACGATGCACCAATCAGGACCAAAGACAAGCCCATCTACAACCAAAGCCTCCTCAAAGGACCCAAAGCACACAACAAAGGATCTCACTAGCTAAAAGGACAACAACAGAAACAACACATCAGGTAGTAAGAAAGAAACAAAAGAAAACTGCCACTCACAAGCCACACCCACACCATGGAAAGAAAAACTCTTCGCCCAACCATACCATAGACAGAAAAATCCCTCCCACTAAACATTTGAAAAAGTGGTAAACCACTAGAAGAGCAACCCTCAATAGTATAAACCAACAACAAACCATTAACCTTCAGCTGAAAAACCCAAAGGGGAAAAGGAAAACCAAGAAGAGAAGGATCATAGAATACGCCAACATAATGAGCACATCGACTGCCCCAATACACCGATCAGGGCCAGAGATAAGTCATTCCACAACCAAACCCTTCTCAAAGGACCCAAAGCATGCAGTAGAGGAGCTTGAACGAGTTAAAAAGATGAGCAAAAACAGAGCACCCAATAGAAGAGAAGCAACAAAGAAAAAATTGTTACCCACCAGCCACACTCACACCAAAAAAAGTCCTCCCACCATCCAACAGCAAAAGACCAGCTGAGAAAATGACCAAATATTTCACCAACAATCCATCAGCCATTTGCGACACAGTCGCTTCCTTCACGCCACCAAAAATCCAACCAGTTGAAGAGAACAAGATCTCACAACCACTCAACTTCCCACTCAACCACTCCAGACACCAAAACCCCGCCACTTCCATGCCAACTCCAACAAGCCAATCATCAAGAAGCACCAGTCGCAACCCATCCACCTCATCCTTAGAATCAACATCTCCCTCACCCTTTGTGGTAGAGGAATTCAAAATCCTACCCTTGCTCCCATTCTCGCTGCTTACCATTGAAAAAAATTGTATAGGATTTAGGGGTATGTTAACCCCAATTTCAAAACTAAATAATGAAGCATGTTCCTATTGTAATCATTATTTTAATTTTATATTGGGATTCAAATGTTTTTCTTTTTTATTTTTATAATGGGTGGGGAATTTGTTGTGATTCATCACATCACACCTCTAAAATTTAAATTTTTGGGACCCAAGAGTTAAAAATTGAGATTTATATGTTTGTAATGCTAGGAAAACACTTATTCTTATGCTTTATTTTGACCTAATCCTTTTCCAAAAATCATTTCTTGAAGTTGTAAGTGCTTAAATGGTCTTGGGGGTTATTTATTTTCATTTTTACAAAGTTAATTAAGTCTATGTCATAATATGCATAGACCTTTTGTTTCCTAAATTTATTTTATTGTATAATTACACTTGTTGCTTTGATTCCTTGGAATCTAAAAGGGGTGAAACTATAAACTCTGTCAATTCCTTAAAGCTAATAGGTAATCTTTGGTTGCGACTTAATTATTATTTTGAGTTGGCCGAGGGATTTTGATGGTAGAAATTCAGGCTTCCTTTGTTACACCCCATTTCATAGTTACTAAGTTACTTTTACCTTCATGAGTGAAAATGTTTATAAATACAAATTGTTACTTTAATATGTTTATAGGTGAAAGAAATACTAAAATATGCAATAAGAAGTTGATTTTAAAAGAAACAAATATGCTTTATATTGATGAAATGTGATGAAAGAATATGTGTTGTAATGTGTATATTCTAATGCTTTGTTGATGCAAATGTTTTACGATGCAAGTGGATTTCATGTGAATGTCTCACTACCATTATTATATGCTAATATGAATGTAGGAATAGGTTCAAGCCTCTAGAAGAGAGGGGAAGTATCACTCAAGAGAGACGATTACTTAATCCTCCTAAAAAGTAGGAAGAAAATCTTAACCCTTTGGTAAGGGTATAAACTTAGAGGTTATATCAATAATCAATGATAGGGTTAAGGGTTGCATTTTATGGTTATGTTATTATCTTATTTTGAATTAGATTCTATACACAAAATTCCAAAAGGGGACTCACATACTGACAACCCAAAGCCATGACAAGTAGAGAACTTGTAGGTGAAAAATCACAAACCCTTTGCAGGCTATTGTCCTCCATATTTTATGCAAATGTACTAAACATGAGAATATTTGTGATATATTGAAGAGAGGCTTTTATGATGGTCACTCAAGAATGTTACACTAATTTTTGTTGGAAAACCTAGGTTAGGAATAACCTATTTTGTAGGGTTGTCTATTTGATTACTAATTGAAGAAAATAAGTCAAGATTAACCTATATGATCTAATTGATCATTTGATTGTTGATTATACTTTCAATTGGAGTCAATTTATTGTTGAGACCATACTTTTGAGTGAGTCCTTTATCGATATGAGTATGCTTTTGATTGAGGTCATTTAATGATAAGATTATACTTTGATTGAAGTCATTTATTGTTGAAGGTTATACTTTTGAATTGAGGTCATTTATTGATAAGTTTATACTTTTGAAGGGAGTCATTTTATGTTGAGATAAACCCTTGATTAGAGACTTTTTAGTTGGGATTATACCTTTGGTACTAGAGTCAATTAATGAGGTGACGTTATGTTTATCTGTATGGTTAATTGGTAAGTAAGAGTTACTTTGAATTATTTACTTAGTAGATGTGTTAGTTAAACAAGAGGTAATAGGTTATTCCTGGGGTTAGGATAATCCAATGAAGGGGATAGCCTATGCATAGGTTATGAATGGTCAATACAAATCTCATTGGGAAGGTGGGTGAAGTTGTATGACATCCACTGTAAATCTTGGGTGATGAATATTTTGGACAAAGTACTATAAGTTGCCATTGTTTACACTATCAATCACTGTGATCTAGGTTTACATACTAGTTCAAGAAAGTCATGTGTAGGTTGTAGCCACTACATGACAGATCTAGATATGTAGGACACAACTCCATGCTCAATTTTTATTATGAGGCTACCAAACCAATCTCTTCGTCGAAGGGTAGGGCCATTTACTAGTTTGGAAGATGTGCAAGGGACCGCAATGAGTCTGTGGTTGGCAGAAAATTTCTTGAGTGATGCTTCTCCTCATCAGTAGGTGACCAAGATTTGGAAGGGGGGCTACCTAGACCATTTGTATACCTAGTGCCAGTGAGCTCATGGAAGCTATGTAAGTATTTATATATCCATTTCTTGGGAAGATTGTAAAAGAGAAAATGTAATCATGAAATTATGTAATATGATATCATTACTTTGGAAAATTGAAATACTTTGTTGTAATGTAATGGGAAATTTTGGAATGATGTTTATTTTGAATGTGCATATTATTCTTATATATGAAAAGAAAAAATTTATTGCTAGGTGTTGGCATCCTAATTTTATTTACTTGAGGTTAAAAGCATAGTAAAATTATTGGGTAGAACAATGGGCATGTTACATCCTTACAACCCCAAACTTTAAACACGTCAACTACCTACAAAGTCACTCTAACTTCCCAAAAAATTGATCCTTCTATAAACTCCAAGCACTTAGTGGAATTTCAATGCATTTAACATTTTTTTTTAATTTTACATTTCTATTTTATTTTTAGAGAAACTTAGGGTTTTATATTTTTACTTTTTCTTGACAAAATAGTTGCTTTTAAAGTTAACACAAGTTTTACTTTTTAGTGTTTTTTTTAAGTTTAAAATTATAAATGTCAAGTGTTTGGATTTTCAAAAGAACGTACCCTAATTTTTGGGGTTTCTTGCAAATATTTTAAAATTTTAGTTTTCTAACATGCAATCTTTGAAAACCTATAAAAATCATTAATGAAAAGTGTTAGATCCAAAAACATCATATTTTTTTTGTGTTTTGAGACTTTTTTGAAGTTTAACTTCATTTTGCAAGTTTTTGCAAAATGTAATCAAGGTCCAAACTCTAGTTGCAAGTAGGAAGGTTTAAAAAATTTACAATTTGTAAGTTTTAGGTAAAAAGAAGACCAAATATGAATCTAAAGGAGGAATCCAAATCATTTTTGCAATTGATAACTTTTTAACAAGTTATGATAAGATTCTAAAGTGTGATTAAGAATTAAAATCCCAATGTAATTTCTAACTTTTTGTAAGTTATAATCAAATTCCAAGGTCCATTTACAAATGAAAATCCCAATCATTCTTGTAATTTACAATATTTTGCAAGTTACAATTGGAGTCCAAAGCCAATTTGTAACCTAAAAGTGCAACCCTTTTTACAAATTACAATAAACTTGCAAAACACAAACCATATCCAAACCTTGGAATGTAGGATATGAACCAAATTCAAAGCCCAAACACAACTAAACATTTAAATATTCATTTTGAAGGTTTTAAGTCTCAAAAATGAAATTTTTAGGACTTTTAAATAAGGAATTTTTTATAAATGATATATTTGAATATTAAATAATTACATGATGAATTTAATTATTCATTAAATATTTTTTGGAAATTGTGAGAAACCTAGTATTAACTTAGACAAAATTCTAGGTACTCTTCTATAGGAAATGACATATTCCACTAAGATGAAGTACACATTCAAATGTCAATTATTAATAGATATGGGAAATATATCCTACATAAACTTAGCACATGTGGGACTAGAGGAATTACACATGAGGATGGTAGTGAATGAAACTAACATGTCACAAAAGACTAAGAATGTCAAGGCTAGTGGGTTCTACATGCAAGTTATATGGTTTCTAAATTTAGTATAGTTAGTGGACCTATTCATGAGATCTATGCTAATCATTATTACCCAAACTAGAGGGAAATTAGAGGGGCTAGTGGCAATATAATGGTTTTGATTTAAGCATAGTATATTGAATAGACCTTTACCCTACCAAGTTGAGATTCATAGATACAATTTTTTATGAAGTCATAATACTCTTGTTTGGAGTTCATAAAAATATTCTCAAAAAATAAGATTAAGAGGCTTGGATTCTCCATTGTAATAAATCAATACACTTGTTTGACAAGTCAAGCCTCAAAGAATGTAGAGGTAGAATTGACACAAATTAATTTAAAATTATATGAAAAAGATCATCATTCAATACTAGGTCCACCGTTGAAGGCTTGAGAAACTTTTGTAAGCATAAAGAAATATTAGAGGATTTTTTGGCTGATTGTGATGATGATTATGAGGTCAAAAAAAGAGATTACTCTAGAATGAATTCTCTTTAATTGAAAACATATTCAATAGCCTCAGTGCCTCACATAATAAAAATCGATGAATTTTTTTTAGATTCTATTTATAAAATAGAAAAAATGCTTCTAAGTTACTGCTATGGATAAATTGGGGCCAAAGATAGGTCAAAATCTTAGAACAAAGGAATCAATAAGCATTAAAGAGAATAGAGAAATGTTTGAATTATATGAAATAAAATTATAGGATTATAATAGAAAAATTGAAGATTTAACAATTATGGGTGATGATATAGAAGTAATTCCTTCTCCTTTGCATTCTCCTCCTTGCACTATTCCTCATCCACATTCTCTTCCTACTTATCTAAAATCTAGCACTTCTCAAGGGCCCATAGTTTCTCAAATTATGTAGGAAATAGTTTCTTCTCTAAAGAGAACTCCCCCTCTCATACCACATCCATTGCCTAAAAATCTTGTACTTATCTTTTGAACAGCTTCTCCCCCTCCAAAGAAGACACCTACTCCATCACCAAGTAGATCTCCTCCTAAATATCCTCCTCTAATTAGAAATAATTTTCTTACTTTACCTCCTAGTCCTTACAATCATAAAAATATGATAAAAAAAGTATATAAGAATACACAATAGTTGTAGCAGAGTCAAAGTCAAGATATATAAGATCAAGGATCTTCCTAGCAATAGACTCAAGATGAAAATACACCAAAATGGGTCAATTATATTTAATTTAGAGTTAAAAAAGGGCATTTCAACGACCTATAGATGATTTTGCATAACGACCATCTATGATTAGAAGACCACCTATTCCTAAGAAATTTTGTGTTAGATTGATGTAGTCATGATAAGGGATCCTTATTTGGAAGCCCGGTCACACAACCTAAACACACTATTTTCCCAAAAATTCAACAAATGTGCTTTATTTCTTATTAGAACTTCATTACATAGGGTTTTATAGAGCTTACATAACTTGCATCACCATTAACCAAATACAAATTCAACCAATCCATTCTACTCCTTTTAAAAGGCCTCTAAAATGAAGACAACATTTCCTTTTATCCATTGGTGGCCAAGAAATTTGGATTGGATCTGTGACCGTCGGGTTAGTATGGGTTGACTACACCTTATCCATGAGGATATGAAGCATAGTCGTGCCACTAAATGTCAATCCCAATATAGATCATTCAAATAAACACTAAACTAGGAATCCATTAAAAACATAGCATGTTAAACTATGAAAGCTTCAAAACACCTATTCTAATCCATTGAAACTTATCCTATTGGGGGAGTGGTATCACATTGATGTGGAACAACAACCCTTTCCCAATCCCTTGGATAATGAGCTTGTTTCAATCAATTTTATTGAAGAAAACTAATGAAAACATTCTAAGATGTGTGATGAAACATGATTTAAATTCTAAACTAACATGATGCAAGATATTTTAACATGATTTATGCTATATATGATCAAGATGTGTGAGTTCAAAGCTAATCTAAATAGATTTTAAGCTAAAAATATTGAAACCCTAATTACCAAATACGCTACATGAATGTATCTATGTTACCATGGAAGCCATTAATGGAAGCTAAGCTAATTAATGCAAGTAATTAAGCTAAAATGATACTTAAAAAGTGTTAAATATGAGTGTGAGTGTGAGTGATTTCAACAACATGAGTTTTCTCTGAAAAAGATGGATCCATTTGTCTCTAAATAGTGACCTATTTATAGGAGCAAAAATGAGAAATAAGGGTTGAGATTAAAAAGGTTAAACAATGGTCAAGGATGGAGGAAAGATGAAACATGGACCATGGATTCTCATCAATGAATGAGAATCAATGATCACATGGATTCTCATCAACAAATGAGAATCAATGATCACATGGATCAAGGAAACAATCAAGGGTTCTTATTCTTTCAAACAAACACACTTTTAACTTGCACAAGAAGTCTTGTAAGATAACTTGCACATGAAGTCTCCTAAGTTTGTTATGAAAGAGAATATTCCTTTTTTTAAATGAGTGAGGAGAGAGAACATTCTCATGGGTGAGGGAAATTAGATAATTAGCAAATTAAAACAAATTTTTAATGTGCAAAAGGGTAAGGAATATTCCATGGGAATATTTCTTTTGGAGGAAAGTACAAAGGAGGAATATTCCCAAGGAATATTCACTTGCAAGTGGTGGGAATTAGATTAATTAGTAATTGATAATCAAAACAAAGTTTTAATTATGTCAATTAGGGAATTAGATGATATTCATTAAATAAAGTGATTTAATGAAAAAGGGGGATAATGATATGATATTTAATTAAATAACTTAGGGTTATTTAATTAAATAAGAAGACTTAGGGATTTAAATTAAATAGCTTGATGTATTTAATTTAACAAGATGAAGTGTTAGCATGAAAGGGGGTGAATTAACTTGATTAAATTAATTAGGTTAATAAATGCAAATGACATAATTCATTAAATAGCTAGGATAATTTAATCAATTAAGCGAAAAGATGATGGGTTTTAGGAGGAAATGATGTTAGTATACCTGATTCGAGTGCATGATATCATTCAAGAAATTTTTAAGTGTCTACATTTTGCCCCTCTTTGAAGTGAGGTACCTACTATGTTGGTTCAAAGATTGACACCTTTCAAATTAAAAACTACTACTCAAATCAAAAAATAATTTTTTTCAATTTTTTGGATGCCCCACTGTTGCTCCAACTAAAGGAATAAGCTGTTCCTTGCCCCCTTGAGAAATCAAACATAAATTTTGAATTTTGGGTTGATTTCTCGACAAAGGTTAAATGCTACCCCAAGAATCCAAAAAGGCTTCAGGATGCAGAAAACATGTCAAAAACACAAAAAATGGTGCAAAAGAAGTTTTAGTTCAGCAAGATTCGTGAAATTGGTGAAAAACCCTAGTTGCACAGTTAAATTAAAGCAAAAAACCCTAATTTACAGGCATAAGTAGGTGATGAAGGGTCACTTTCAATTCATTTGTGCATTCACACCTTAAAGAATTCTTGCAGATTAAGCTTTGACCTTCTAACGAAATGGCACAACGAGTGCTCCCATGACACACTTCCGATCGGGTTAAAGAGTACCAGAGGCCTCTAGGTGCAAGACCAGTGGTATGTGATTTGAAACTTGACTTGCATTTTAACTTTTAAGTGCATTTATTACATTTTTAAATTTGGGTTTGGACGGCGTCGCTGTATAGCGATGTTTTTTTGAGAATCGGCGATGATTTTTTCATTTTCAGCGACGCTATTGTGATGAGTGACACACTTTGCGATTTGAAATTAGGGTTTTGAAATTTCAAATTGTGGTGCAGGTGTAAATAGAGATGCACCTTCCCAATTTGGAATTTAGATTTAGGGTTGGAAAATGTCAAATGGCAATGTGGATGTGATGATCGACACACTTCGTAATTTACAATTTGAATACATATAGTGTCGTTGTTTGGAATTTTAGTTATGGCAACACTTTTGTAAATAGTGACACTTTTGTCATTTTGGGGGATAAAAACTCCAAACTCGGCCAATTTTTGCAAATTTTGACATTGTGCGCTTTGTGGGTTCAGGAGGTTATCCAATCTTTGATGTCCCACGAGCACCGACCAACTGTGTTGTCTAGACTTGATGATATGTCTGAGCTTCAATAGGAGCACCTGGGAGAGATCAGCTTGTGGTATGTCACCTACATGCCCGTCATGTGGACCCATTTGGTGATGATGACAACGCTATACGAGAGATAGCATAGCGAGACCTCGTCATTCCACTTACCCACCGGTGAGGCAATAGTGATGTTGGAGGATGTATGGTAGATTTTGTGATTGTCAATACATGGTGACCATGTGATTTATGACACTGATGCAAGATATGACACCTGTCATGAGGTTCTTGACCAGGAGTCCATTATCTTGGTCAAATCCTAGATTGACCTCGAGATGTATAGAGGTCAGGCATCAACCTCCTAGATTGATCATTGTTGTAGTGATTTTGGGATTGGTTGCCCCAGATCGACAAAGCAAGGGATTCAATCCAAAATGGGGGTTGGCTTGGCACATGATGCTTTTCTAGAGGACTTAGTTTGCATGGGGACTAGTGATGTTGGCCTCCCTTTACCATGATATGCATGACTTTTTGTATTACGATGGCAGAGCGATTGGTACAAGAGCCACCCTTCTTCACATATGGGCATGGGAGCACATTTTCATGCTCTGATCGATTTTCCACATGGCAGATGTGGAGCCAGATGATCTAGTCATTTGGAGGTACAAAGGTAACATCACTCTTCAACACACAGCGTAGCTCAGTATCTCATATTGGTGGAGACTGATTGATGAGATGACAATGTTCAGATGGTGGTTGTGGCTTTAGATGTCAACATGGTATAATGATGTAAAATAGTTATTCTTTGCTCGAAAAACCCAATATATGCAGGATGGAGAGCATACCATGATTGAGAGGTACCTATCTAATAGAGTTTCCAAATAGTTTGGCGAGAGGCAGGATAGGCCCGACAATACATATACAACCATTTTTGCTAGATCAGCATTAGAGGTGACTTGGGGGCATACTATCCTAGCTCATGAGGTTGTTGAGGGCTTTAGATAGTTGGTTGCAAGGCCATGGGGCTATGATTAGGGATAAGCAGATGCAAAGATGATGCTTGTATATGATGCATGGTTTGTACCCCCTCCCATACTGACATATCCAATAGTTATACCTCCATGAGGGAGGCAAAGATGGAGGGGAGCAAGCAGAGGTCAAGGCCAGCCAAAGGATGGATAGGGTAGAGAATAGGGTAGAGGTCCAGATGGTTGGGGTAGAGGAAAGGATGGCTAGGATAGCCAACATCAGCAAGACAGATGGGTCCCAGGTGTACCATCATTGCATCAACAACCACCTTAGTAACCACCCATACAACAACAGTCGATACAACCACCACCACCAAGTCCATATCCCCATGATGCTCAGATATAGCAGCTACAGTATCAAGTATAAGTGGTTATGGTTGAGTGAGATCAGGCTTGGCAGCAGGTTTAGGCACTCATAGCAGAGATGGATCAGGAGTGTCAACTTAGAAAGACCTCATATATGCAATTGGCATAGGAGGTCGGGAAACAACAATATTAGAGGCTATAATAGTTACATCACAGGGATGGATAGTTTCTGCCCGATTATATGGAGAGGCAGTGACTGAGGCTGCATATTATTGTATGCATTATCATTGGTATGTCCCTTAGGCAATGAGGCAACTCAATTTTTCACAAAGGAGTGGAGCACATCCCCAGGCTGAAGATTAGCCATTAGATAGATAGGATGGGGAGTCGAGCAACAATCAGGGCTAGCTATCGTACAAACACTTTTTTTATTATTCGCCCAATTATTTGTACAAATATACATTCATGGGATCATTTTTTATAGCTTTGTGGATATTGTACTTTTGATAAATATACAGACATTGATTTAGATATTGTACCATGACATTCATTTTTTTGATATATACGAGATGATACGAATTTGATATGCAATGTTCTTTCTATTTCATGTTCATGAATGTATGGATGCAGATGATGTTGATATGATGTGATATGCTTATGTATGGATGCACTTCTTCTTCAGTATCTTTTCATGACATATTATGGGATGGATGCTTTGCTATGTAGATATTATGCTTATAAAAATGATGTGGATGCATTTCTTTTTTTGTACTTATGCAATTTTATGAGAAGATGATGTATGCATATGGATGTATGGATAATGCAGATGTTCATGATAGTGTGATGTATGTTTACGCTATGATAATGATATGTATGCATGTTGATGATTTGTGGATGCAGGATGGATGTATTTGATGATGCTTTTTTTTACTGTCATGATACCAGGTTAGCGTGGAAAGAAGATAGAAGAATAAAACGAATGATTTGACCATTGATTCAAAAATTCCAACAAGTATATGATCCACCGAGAGATGGTGATGAGAAATGAATGATGATGATGATGATGGTTGGTTCTATCTTGGGATTGATATTTTCCGTCGTTCCTCATTTTTGATATAACATATAGATACGATACATCAAGGTATTGAGAAATAGGATGGCGTTGTATCTAGTGACATGGACTTTGACTCGACAAATAGATAGGATAGTTCTTACTCACATCTTGACATACGAAAACCTCGTTGGAATGTAGGTTAGAAGTTCATAATATATCGGACCAAAGCATATGCAATAGTCAACAATGTACCCCAAACAACTTCCCTGCACACAACTAAGAAAGTATGTGCCAAGATTATTTTACAAGAATACCCACAAGCACAACAAATGAAAGATGATGATTGATGCCCCATTCCTTTCTCTCTAAATCATTTTATATAGGAATCATTGAGAGGTCCTCAAAATGGGTCAATAAGATAAATCAAAAGAAAAGATCAAGACAAATAGTTAATGTTATCTATATCTCTTTCCAATTTAATAATAGCTAAGGTGATTTCTGATACTGATGTCCATTGTAGGAAGGATTCATCCTAGGACATGTTGATTAGAAGGTTTGATTAGGATGGGGTATTTGATAAGACATTGATACAAACTGCACTGACTTTTTCACCTATGATCTAGACTTCAAATTTTTACGCTTATGTTCACACTTTACGACTTGCGGTACTTGCTTTCTATTTGTTTTGCCAAAGGTTGAAGGTGATGATTGATTTATTATGGGTGAAGGTATATTGTGGGTGAAAGCGAAGTGGGATGGATGGTTTTGGATTTTTTGGAATATTTCAATGTTTTTGGTATTTTAAAAATGTTTTGAGGTTGTTTTTGGTCTTTGTGAATGTTTATGTGAATGTTTTGGTTTTTTGGTTATTTGAGGTTGTTTAGGGATTTCTCCAAGATATTTGATGTTTTTTAGGTCTTTTGAATGTTTTTGTGTTTTCTATTATTTGAATGTTTAGGGGTTTTTAAATTTTCAAATGTTTGAGGCTTTTTCAAGAATTGCAACCAACAACCTAACCTAAAATACCTATCCTAGGTTCCTCGAGGGTTAATCAATGATTAGCCTTGCCTATTTTATACATGCAGAAGCCTCATAGTTCGATTGACTCGACTTATTTGAAGATGAAGATGAACAGTCGATGGATTGCAAGTTTATTATGACAAACTCCTAAAGGATTGACCTAGGGTGTCTCAAGGGCACATCAATGATGGCCTTGCCTACGTTCATGCTCAGAGACTCGTAGTTCAACAAGGTTTTGTTTTTGGGTTTTCGATGTTTGAATTTTTTAGGTATTTTGATGTGTTTTGGATGTTTTGTGTTTTGAATTTACAATTTTACGAATGTTTTTAGATTTTGTAGATTTTGCAAATGTTTTTGGATTTTCGTCTATACAAGATTTAGATGTATTTGGATTTTAGTTGTATAGGATTTTAGATGCTTTTGGATTTTTTGATGAATGTTTTATGATTTGTTTTGGGATTTTTGACTTGTGATTTCCAATAACCTTAAGATATACAAGAACCTTATCCAATCCATAACAAATTTCCCTCTGTTGTGATATTATAATCTACCTCGATATAGATAGGACAAAATGACCTTTGGAATATGCCAAGTAGTACTAAAGGGGATACGATATTTCTTAACATCAAGCTATGATATGGACGCGAATGAGTGATGGAATAAATAGGATGAATGATGTGATGGATGGACATGATGAATGGATGTGATGGAATGATAGGATAAAGATCCCAAGTAGATGGAGGTGCTTTATTTACGCAAGGTGCCTGTTTTCCAGGTTTTCACCAAGGTACTTGTCCAAAGTGCCACCGAAGTGGTTTTCACTAGAGGATGATTTTTTCCTTTACTATTTTCAATCCTTTTTCTTATTTTTTTATTTTTTTGTATTTTCAAATTTACATCCTTCAAGAATAGGCATTAAACTTTTTAAGATGCAAGCTATTGGTTGGTTCCTGCAAGGGTTCACCTTCAAGCATTGAAAATTGATATACTCTCGATCCATAACTTGTTGTGATGACAAAGGGACCCAACCAGTTAGGCTCAAAATTTCCTTTACTGTCCTAATTTGAGAGATTCTTTTGATTCTGCTTTAGGACAAGATCCCCTACCTGGAAAGACCAACATTTGATCTTCTTATTATAGCTCTATTTCAGTCGGTTTTGATATACTTGTAAGTGATTAAGAGCATCAAGACAATGCTCATCCAATAATTCTAGCTCATTTAGTCGAGATACTCTATATTCTTCA
>VDFB02071670.1:13808-44598 GCA_007258455.2 Sequoia sempervirens
ATTCCTTTAAAACAATAAATCAAAATCTTTATATCTATTTAAAATCTTATCTCATCTCATTGTATTTCCTCTTTTGTCAAAAAATCAAATCATTATCAATCTTATCAAATCTTATCTCTGTCCACATCAAAAATCTATAAATCAAACCTTTCACAAGCCATTTGAATCGAATCTTCTTCTAGCATCTTCACTCTGTCAAAATTAGTCTTCAATTGCCATCTATCATCTTCATCAGGTTGTTATGCTGTAGAATTGAGCAACCAACATTCCTCCAACAATCAACCTTCGAAATTTTGCATCCTTGTGCAGGTGGAGAAGAGCCATGGAGATCAATCAACACTAGTTTGAAAATCGGTTTGCATGTTCTTTATTTATTTTTATTTTCATTCTAGTTTGTGCTTCATGGTGCTTGATAGGATTTAATTTGTTTAATGTCTTCAATGCATTTAAACTCTTTTGATTATCTACCTATCTACATTTTGGCACCCACTGTGGGGCCTTGCCCTGTTTTTAACATTTATTTGCAGGTTTTATGACAGGATTTCGCATTTTGGAATTCAGATTTTCAGCAAAAATTTTTGTTTTAGCACATTTAAAGGTTTATGTAGTGCATCTAGGGTTTAACAGTGCTTTTGCAAGTCTTTCAGCGCATTTAAGAGTTGTTTCAGCGCATCTAGGGACTGTTTCGGCGCTTATAAGGAACAAAATGGCACATATAATGTTTTTAACATTTATTTGCAGGTTTTTTTTAGCGCATCTAAGGATTTCTTTTAGCGCATCTGGGACTTCTTTTAGCGCATATGGGAATTTTGTTTTAGCGCATATACCTCTGTTTCAACATTTTTTCAGTAAATCTTAAAATGGTCGTATCTTGGTCATTTTTTGGTCTTTTTCAGTGATTTTTTTTTTTATTTGGGGTAGAATTTCATAAGCTATCCAATGGTGTAGGTTTTTATTAACTTTGACAAATTTAAATTTCTCAAATTCTGATATATTCTTCGGCGCATACGACTTTTGTTCTAGCAGATTTGTAATTTGTTTATTTTTGTCTTGACAACTTGTTGGTGAATCATACGGAGCTGGAAAAGCATTGGGATCAATCAAAACAACAATTTGGAAAGAAAATAATTAGGTGCACACATTCTATTTTTAATCTCTTAATCTTTTTTTGTCACACATTTCAATTTGGGGCATAAAATCAATCTTGTTTGATCACACCATTGAAATTGGCTTAAAACGAATTTTGTCTTCAATCACACTTCGAAAATTGGGTCTAAAATTAACCACTATCTTCCTACACATTTGATTTGGGATCTAAAAAGAACGAGTGCTTCATTGTTTTCTTCAACACATTTCATTTCTAAGGGAAATTAACCACTATGAGTGTGAATCAAGTGTGTGTGTGATCACAAACACCTCACTTGGTTTGCTTTTATCAAACCCTTTTAGGAGGCCTGCTAGGGGATTTCATCACCCCTGGGGACGATCTCAATCAAAGTGTGAATCGAAAGACATGCTTGTTTGGAAGTTAAAAATTTTGTCACTCTTGGCTAAGCCCCAAAGAACTTTATACCTTTGGGAAGTGAAGGTGAAGGGTGGGTTACCCCTTTCTCCCGGCTGTGTGGCAGGATTTTTCTTTCAAATTATCCTTAGTCAAACTTGTGTAGACTAGCTTGAGACCTAATTGGCCATACCCACTTGACTAGTTCTAGGACTTTTTGATGTGTCTTCTTCAAGTGTGTGCTTAATAATCACATTCATAATTTCAAATTAAAACTTGCTTATGTGTCTTGTATGAGTGATTTATGTGTGTACATGTGTGATCATTCATTTAAATATTGCCAAATCAAGCTAGACACCAAACACATAAAGACAAGTCACTCTACACGTTCTTCCAACACATTCATATCCTATCACTTTCATCCTAATCAATCAAGTCATCCAATCTAATCATTCCACATCATCACCATCACCAACAAAGTCCTAGTCACCAGTTGTCAAAATGGTCATAATCATAAACAAGCCCAATCCTAATCATAAGCCCAAAATCATAATCCAAGGGGGCTATCCCTCTAGGCCAAATCATGAGATAAAACCTAAGCCTGAGCTCATAATTCAAGGAGTCCCTTTCTATAGTTCAAAAAATGAAACAAAACCAAAACCTAAAATCATACTTCAAGGGGCTTCTCCTACCACCTCTAATGATGACATGAACGATGTTACATACTTTGAGGAACAAATCGATGTGCAAGAGCTTACACGCATGTGTGACACCATGCCCACATTCAAACACAAATCCCAAGCATCCCAACTTCAAAACCTCCTTCAAACACTTCACCAAATACCCCAACCCCTAGACCACCAAACCATACAAAGCCTTCAAACCATCTTCCAAAACTTTCAACAAATTAAATCACCTCAAATCCAACACCTCCTAGCTCAAGCTAATCAATTCATTGCCACTTGTCAAATCCAACAACCACAACATCATCCCCTATCCATTCATTATCACCCTTCCACCTCATACCAATCTAATTCATCCACTTCTTCATATGTCAATGCCACATCAACCTATCAAGCCACATCATGACAAACACATGTGAACTTAAGTTCTACCTTGCAACAAGGCCAAAAATCCTCAAGTCTTAATGCCGCCTTCAACAAGGGGAACACCAATCTAGCACATGCACCCTTACCATCATCCAATCAAAACCAAAACCCTAAGCCAACACCTTCCACCCATACACCTACAAAGGATGTGACCCAAGGGCTACTAGAAAGGAATCAATTGTCGCCATGTCATTCAACACATATACTTGAAAATACAAAAGAGTCCTCAAACACCAGGCCAAGTCCTTCAAGCCAACCATATCATCCACAACCGTTTGATCCAATTCAAAAGTCTTCCCCATTAAGTCCAAGTCACCCTCTATCATGCTCCTATGTTGTTGACCGTCAAGAACATGACAAGTCTCTCCACGAGAAATCTCCTTCCAACTCCATTCAAATAAGTCATGAGGTATGTCAAAAGAAAAATCATAAACATGAGGAAACATTACCCCATTATCCACATAAAGATCAACACCCTCCCAATGATTCTATTCATAACATACCTAATACTGTTCATGATCAATCTTCCATCTTTGATCAAGACCCATTTTATGATCAAGAAGACCATGATGATCCTCTTAGCCAACTTTATGCATTCCATGGTCAAGAGCTTTCCACCTCACCCATCCATGATGCACAAACATCCACTTCCCTTAATGAGACATATGCCTCCCAAGCACACATAGAAGATCAAACAAATAACTTGGATCTAAGTGAACAAAATGCTAATCAAGATCCTAATGATCCTCCATCACCCACAATTAACCCCATTGAAAGTCCTCCATCCTATCCTATTGGTCTTTCCACCCTCATTCATGAATGTTCCTCCTTAGAACAACAAAAACCATTATCTTCCCTTGCATCATTTCCTCCATCCAATAAGGAACTCGTGTCTAGTGTTCCACCTACACCTATTCCCATTGTCCATTGCACACTCCAAAATATGAATCACCAAGGTAAAGGTCTAGACCTTCATGAACAAGGTATTTTGGAGCCCATCCATGTCAAAGTCCCTCCATGCTCGTATAGCCTTGGACTTACACCCCAAGGACAACAACCTAAAGATGTTGGTACTTCCTCCATCTATCCTAAGTCCACCTCCTTCCATCATAAAGCCTATCATATCCCTAAAACATATGTTGTCATTCCACCTCCATCACCCTACAAATGTCAAAATCATGTGACCATACACCTTCCACCATCAAATTTTCCACCATTACTTCCAACTCCTAATATCCCTCCATCAACTTTTCCACCATTACTTCCAACTCCTAATATCCCTACCATCCAATCCTACTATCCATTTATCCATAAATACCTTAAACATCTTAATCATGACCAATCAATGCACACATTGTCTAAACATAAAGCTTCCACTCATTCCACCAAACCCAAGGGATTCCAAAATAAAAATTTGGATGCCTCTACACATAAAGTCAAAATTTCTAAAGGTCCTAATGCCTTAGCATACAATTGCATGAAGTCAAAGCCAAAAAAGTTATATAAGCCCATACCTCCAAAAGTAAAGGCCAAAACTAAAATGGTTTGGGTACCTAAGCAAAAAGAAATCAAGTCAAATGAGGCATCCACATCACAAAAATCCCAACCATCCACTTCCACCCCACATTCCCACTCTATTCAAGAGTCTCAAATTCATAAGTCCCATAAGCCAAACAAAAATCATAAAAATACTAAGTCTATGTGGGTACCTAAAACACATCATCCACCATCTCCTAATCAAACATCTTCATTGCTTCCTACACCCCATCCACATCAAAAGCTTCAACGTTTATCACAATGTGTGCAACCATTGGTCATGGTTCCCTTCCATTTCACAACAATTCCACATACCTCACTCTCCTCATCCTTCACTCATTATCCTACATATCTCCCCCACCACCTTCCTATGGTCCATGCTTTTGGCTAAGCCTCCCCATTCATCTTTTTCATAAGTTCCATATAATCCCTATCATCTTCCGTACATAATTTGCATCATAATCCATTATTTTCCTCCATAATCCACATCATAATCTGCCATCTACCTACTCAATCTCTCTTTCATGTCATCCCTTACCAACATCTATGAGCATAATGACATTTGACATGGTCCATGCAATGACATCCATATCTAGTGGGACTATCACCTTTCATGGAACTAGACACTTGAGTCTCTCCTATCCATACTCCCCTTTATCCAAAATAAAAAATCAAAAAAAAAGAAAAAAAAAGTAAAGAGAAATCCCTTTGTCCAATGGTGAAAACTTGGTAAACAGGCACCTTGGATAAGTACCATGATGAAAACCTAGCAAATAGGCATCATGTGTAGGTTGATCTTCTATGTCACTTACACTTGGGGGCACAATGTCTTATCTATCCCACCTATCATTCATGACTTATCATTTCCATCTTACCTGCCATCTTTAGCCATCATATTGAGTCTACTCATACATACCTATCATATTGATTCCATTCATTCACCCTTCTCCTTTTGATCTTGATGAAGATATAGGGGAAAAATGTTGAAACATGTTTTGGGTATCTGTTGGCAGACCTCATCCTATCTAAACCAATCATGTTGTCATACATTTTGTCTAGAAAAATCCTAAGTCTTGTACCTAGAATGGGGCATATTATTCCTATGTGACATAGTCTTTGGAAATCACATCCTTGCCCTCCTATGAGGCATACATCCATTCCATTCACTATGACCAATCCTTTCCATCCATCCATATATCATGAGCCTTTTATCCCTTATCCCATCACCCACCCTTGCACCTAGACTTAGTTTTCCCCTTGTCATTGGTATCTAGCACAAAGGCTACTCAAATTTTCATCCTTTGACACATTCAAAACATTTCAAAAAAAATACAAAAAAAAAAAATCAAAACATTTCAAAAAGTCCAAAAAAAATCAAAACATTTCAAAAAAAATCAAAATATCCCCAAAAATACAAAAAAATCAAAT
The DNA here is from genome assembly GCA_007258455.2 of Sequoia sempervirens. Taxonomy (NCBI): domain Eukaryota; kingdom Viridiplantae; phylum Streptophyta; class Pinopsida; order Cupressales; family Cupressaceae; genus Sequoia; species Sequoia sempervirens. The sequence continues at coordinate 19,383 of VDFB02071670.1, forward strand.
ATCCAACAAAATCCAAGCAAAAAATCAAACCACATCACTTCTTCTCATCAATCTAATCATTATCATCAAAATCATTCCAATCCAATCAATTCCTCAATCCAATCATTCAACCATTCAACCAAATCAATCATCTTCATCAAAACCATTGAATCCAATCAAATCAATCCAAGCCATAATCCAAATGCAAGTCAATCCTTAATCCATACCAATCAAGTTGATCAATCTTGTCAAATTATCCAATCACATCCTTTGGTCTTGATCCTAATTTTGTCATAAACCAAATCAAATTCAATCAATCAATTATCATCATCCTTGTGTTGATCTAGGGACATGCCGCTCCCCACAATGACAACACTATCATCATCATCAATCAATCAATCAATCAACGGTTTACAGCTTGATAGGGGCAATACCTTGTTTGTTTTTGTATCATTTGTGCATGCTTGCTTGTGTGTGTTATCATTTTATCTTGCATTTGTATCAAATCCATATCATTCCAGCTAATATTCATATCTTGTGTGTGTTGGAATATCTTTTTGCATTATCCTTTGCATCTAAGGTCACATAATACCTTTTGTGCATTAGGACTTTAATGCTCTAAGTCTCTTTCCTCATATGTCTAGACAAGGTTGTATTACACTGGGGCACGAGACATATCGTCACCTTGGTCCTTATACCTTGGTGCATAATGTCTAGTGCTAAAGCAAACATCATGGTTGATCACTTTCATTGCAGCATAACGTATCATTTATCTCCTTCATCCACTTTCTATCTTGCATCATCCTGTTTATCATTTCATTTCATTTTGAGAGTCTACCCATGTTTGTCCAACCCGCCTATCCTCTCGAGGGGGCATCATCATTCCATTATCCTATCTTTCCTTCACCATCCATTTTATTTTACCTGTATCTTAACTTCTTTGAAATGATGTTACTCGACACAAATCTAATCATCTCAAACATCATCTCAAAGAGGGGCAAAATGTAGACATCAAAAAATTGTCATCTTACGATACTTTGTCACAACATTGCATCATTTAGACACCTTGTATCATGTTTTGCCCTAGGTACCCATGTCATCATCTAATTAGTTAAATAAATCTTATTTATTTGACTAATTTCATTTATTCCCTTCCTATGCATAATTCATCAATTCCTCTAATGTTAATTAAATAATTTATATTATTTAATTAATAAATCATTCCATCCATTTCTCTAATGTTAATTAAATAATTTATATTAAATTAATTAAATAATTTCTATTCATTCTTCTAATGTTAATTAAATAATTTATATTATTTAATTAATGAAATCATAAATCCAACATTAATTAAATAAATCAAATATTTATTTAATTAATAAAATCTTAAAAATATCTTCTCGCTTTCTTTCCAAATTTGAACTCATGTGTATCTAATTAAATTATTTAACTAGGTAATTCATCAATTATCCTTCTCATCTTTTTGAAGATTTATTTCCTTTGAAAGAGAATCAAAATCTTTCTATTTTTTTCACATCTTATCTTATCTTGTTTTAATTCCTTTAAAACAATAAATTAAAATCTTTATATCTTTTTAAAATCTTATCTCATCTCATTGTATTTCCCCTTTTGTCAAAAAATCAAATCATTATCAATCTTATCAAATCTTATCTCTGTCCACATCAAAAATCTATAAATCAAACCTTTCACAAGTCATTTGAATCAAATCTTCTTCTAGCATCTTCACTCTGTCAAAATCAGTCTTCAATCGCCATCTATCATCTTCATCAGGTTGTTATGCTGCAAAATTGAGCAACCAACATTTCTCCAACAATCAACCTTCGAAATCTTGCATCCTTGTGCAGGTGGAGAAGAGCCATGGAGATCAATCAACACTAGTTTGAAAATCGGTTTGCATGTTCTTTATTTATTTTTATTTCCATTCTAGTTTGTGCTTCATGGTGCTTGATAGGATTTAATTTGCTTATTGTCTTCAATGCATTTAAACTCTTTGGATTATCTACCTATCTACAATAACCATGGAGACCATCTCTTAGTTTAAAGGAGTCAACCTTAGGATCCCACATAATTGGGTGGTGTTGAGAACAATTGGGATTACTCATTGGAACCATGGTGGAGTTTCAAATTTCACATGAGGATCTTGTGGATCTTTTTGGACTCATATTGTTGTACTTTTAAGTTATCTTATTGAGAAAGTTATTTTTTTGTTTTATAAAATATGGTTATTGGTGAACATTTGTTGGCATGCAAAAGTGATAATTTTATATTTATTTTATAATTATGTTGGAATGTGGCCCATCCATGTTTGTGATGTGATATCCTCTTTGTAACCTTGTAAATAATGTGAATTGATTTGAAATCAAATCTTAATTTGGGATGAAAATATTATGATTGCGCATAGTCTTAATTTGTAGCCTTCAGTTCTATTTTAAACTAGTGATAGACAATAATGGTTTGAGCATATTGAACATTTTGATAGATTTCATGATAATGCGGAATTAAATAGTAATTTGGTTATGATATCAATTCTAAAATATTGTAAGTTGTACCTTAGTTAAAAGTTTTCTTGTCATAATTTTTGGTAAATGAGTGTTTGCATTTGAATAGTGGCCTTTTAGTGAATATTGGTGTGTTATGAGTTATAATAATGAATTTTTGTATCTTAAGTTAATTTGAAATGGATTTTTCAAACCATCAATTTAACTCATAAATCGAGGGAGTTATGTCTTGTTTTGTGTTTGTCTTTTGGTGTCGCTTTCGCTAGCCCATCTCTTTTCTTTTTATTTTTTCCCTTTCATCTTGTCATTTAGGTTTGAGTATAGCTTTGGAGAGAAAGGATGGTTGTGTTTCTGCTCTGCGCGGCAAGTCGTGCCCTTTGAGCATTGTGGTGCATGGCGAGCAGGGACCTTGCATGAGCGCATTTTCCTACAGATTGGAGGTGTTGTGCTCTATGTTGCGATGGGGGTGCTTCAAGCTTTTGGGGGAGGGTTTTGTCTTCTGTTTGTAGGGTTTTTTGGTGGGGTTTCTTTGTTTCTGTAGCAGGGTGTGGGGTTTCTACTAAGTGTGCCCTTGTGGGGCTATTTTTTGTGGCACTGTTTTGTGGTGCTAAGTCTGGGGTCTCCCCTTCAGAGTTTTATGTTTGAAGCTATTCATGGCTCCAAGTGGGATTTCTTCTAGCGGAAGGGGGTTTTCTTTTAAGGATATAGTGGTGGGAAGCAGTCCATCAATGCTTCTTCATGTGAATCCATTTTTTGGTGAGAATGGATCTAGAATGGGAGAGTCCTCTTATTTGTCTAGAGGTTTTAGGCCTTGAAAAGTAAATGGGTGTCTTGCTAAGAGTGACAATAGGTCGGTTGTTGAAATCCAACTTGAGTTTGTTTTGGATGATATCAATTACTTGTCAAAACATGCTTTGATTTGTAAGTTTCTAGGAATATGGGTATCTGTCCTTTTTGGAATCGTGGGCTCGACAAACTTGGTGTCCAGAGGGGGATATGGATGTAATGTTGGTAGCCAATGGATATTTTCAAGTGTTTTTTTCTTGCATGTCGAACATAAATAATTTTTTTGAAGGAGGGCCCTATTTCTACAATCAAGTTGGCCTTTTCATCAAGCCCTGGCATGTTGGATTTAACCCGACAGAAGAGCTTCCTTCACGGGTTCTGGTTTAGGTGCGGTTACTGTGGCTTCCTTTGGAATTTTGGAGAGAGGACATTTTCAACTTAGTTGCAAGCCAGCTTGGGAAACCAGTTGGGCCTTCAAGACAAACTATGGAAAAGAAGGTAATTACTTATGCCTGGGTATGTGTAGAAATTGATTTGAATAAGCCTCTTCCTGATTCTATGGAGATTCGGTTGGGATCAAGCTCATGGATTCAATAGCTTGACTATGAAACGTTACCGTTTCGTTGTCAATTCTATCATGAATATGGGCATTTGAAGAGGATGTGTCCTAAATCCAAGCCTATAGGGGATTCAAAAATGGGGTTGGCTAGTGCACCTCCTAATCAAGATAAAGGGAAAGCCCCCATGAGGGAGGATAAGGAGGGCTTCATTCTTGTAAGAGCTCATAATAAGGGTTGGGGCCAAAAGAGGACCTTTAAGGATAGGAAAGCAAATGAGGTCTTCAATAGATTTGATTCTCTAGATGATTTGGAATAGTTTTATGGAACCATTGCTAATATGCCTGATGGCCAAGAGCTTTTGGAGGTAGGGGAAATAGGTGGAGATGAGAACAATGTCATTTAGACCAATCTGCAAGAGGAAGTGGTTAGGGTATAGATGGACACAGATACTTCCGTGGGGCTTATCAAGGTGTTGGGAGCAAGTGGATGCAAGAAATTTCAAGAGATTTATGCTCCTACTCATTCTATTTCTTGCATTGGGAAAGATCGGCAGGAGGAGAGCAAAGGCAGGGGTCGCCTTCTATTTTAGGTATTCATCAAAAGGCCATAAAGAAAGATACTTCGAAGAAGCCTCTTAAGGTAGAAAGGAAGAAAGACCAGGAAAAGGTGAAGTTAGTGGGAGAGACTTTATTGGAGTCTGGTTCTGTGAAGACTATTGATTCACACTTTTCTCTATCTCAGAAATGATTATTCTTTCATGGAATGTAAGGGGCTTGAATAGCATCCCTAGACAAAAGGCTATTCGGGAATTGATTAAGTCTTACTCTCCTGAGGTGGTTTTTATTCAGGAAACTAAGTTATCTATTGATAGGATGCTTTACACGGCTGCTAAGATTTTGCCTAGATGTCTTTTTCAATGCATTGGTGCTCAAGGATGTTCTAGGGGCTTGGCTCTTTCTTGCGACCCTCACAAGTTGGTCCCACTTTGGTGGGTCTCTAGTAGGTCTTCCAATTCCTTGGTGGCCACTTGCTATGAAAATGGTGAGAATATTTTGTTCACTAATGTTTATGCTCCAATTGATTTCATAGGAAAAGCTTTTCTTTGGTTGCATATAGGATATGTTTGTTCTCTTGCTCCTTTGTTCCCCTGGATTTTGGCAGGAGATTTTAATGCAGTTTTAAGTTTGGAGGAGAAGCGAGGTGGTAATCCCAGGCTTGACCCTTCTGCGGGCCTCTTGAGGAGTAACATTGAAAGTTTGAAGGTTGTGTATATTACACCTTCCAATGGTTTGTTCACCTGGAATAATAGAATATGTGGGGCAGAGGCGATAGTAGGAAGATTAGAAAGATTCCTTGTGGCCTACTTCTGGATGGCGGATAGTTGGAATACCAAATCAGAGATTTTGGATTGGAGAGGTTCAGATCACTGGCCAATTCTTTTGTCTACTTCTAAGTTTCAAATGACAAAGAATCCCTCTTTTAAGTTCCAGCTTATGTGGCTAAGGGAGGCTTCTCTTTAGGATCATATGTATTTGGTGGAGGGAAGGGAAGCCTGCTTATGGCACTGCTATGTTTTCCTTTGTCAAGCAATTGCAGTATGTTAAGTTTAAGTTGAAAAGATGGAATAGGGTGTGCTTTGGCAGCCTCTTTGCAGCTAAAAGAGATGCTCAGCTAAGGGTGGACACTATTACCCGTCAAATCAGAGAGCAGGGTCTGTCTAATGAGCTATATAGAGAGGAAGTTGTGGCGCTGAGAGAATTAGAGGAATGGGAGCTATGGGAGGAGATATAGTGGAAACAAAAGGCTCAAATTGATTTGCTATAGGAAGGGGAAAAAAACACTAAGTTCTTCCACAACACTGTAAAGGATAGAAGGAATGGGAACACCCTCAATTCTCTCATGACGACGGAGGGGACTCTGGTCTCTTCTCATAGAGAGATTGCTCTTGAGGCTACTATATTTTTTGGAAGTTTGTTTTTAGAAGACTCTGAGCCTGCTAGGTTTGAGGAGGATTTGGTGCTTGAGTGCATTCCTTCCATTGTCACTCCTAAAATGAATGAGTCACTTATTAAACCTGTTTCTCTATCTGAGATAGAAGAAGTGGTGTTTGGAATGAAAAAGGGTAAAGTCCTAGGACCAGATGGTTTTCCTATAGAGTTCTTTCAAGCTTTCTGGCATATAGTCAAGATGGACCTCTTTGAAGTAGTGCAGGAGTCTTTTAGCAATAAGAAAATGCTTAAGGATTTGAATGCAACCTTCCTTGCTCTCATCCCAATAAGGAAGGAGCTAACTCTCTTAAATCCTTTAGACCTATTGCTTTATGCAATGTGACATACAAGATAATCACAAAAGTGATAGCTGAGCGGTTAAAGCCATGGCTTAAAAATCTAATCTCCAAAGAGCAAGGGGGATTTGTCATAGGAAGACAGATTTTGGATGGGATTATCATAGCCATGGAAGTTATGCATTCTATGGCTACCTCGAGGGAGAAAGGTATGTTCATAAAGTTGGACATGGCCAAGGCCTATGATAGGGTCAGATGGAGCTTTCTACAAAAATTTCTCAAGGCTTTTTATTTTGGGGAGGAGTGGATTAGATGGGTAATGAATTGTATTACTTCACCCTCTTTTTTCTGTCCTAATTAATGGGGAACCTAAAAAATTGTTTGGGGTAGATAGAGGGCTTAGGTAAGGGGATCCTCTCTCCCCTTACCTATTCATTTTGATGGCTGAAGGTCTGGGAAGATTTCTCAAGTCTCAAGTTAGGCAGGGTTTGATTCAGGGTTGGAAGTGGGGGCATGTCATTTCTCCCACTTCTCACCTCCAATTTATGGATGAACTTCTCTGATGGGTGCAACAAGAATTCAGGAGTCAGTTAGTTTCTGAAGAGCATTGGATATTTATGTGAAAGCCTCAGGATAGAAGATCAACGAAGAAAAGTCCCATATTTTTTTCTTCAATACCCCTGCTCCTATTCAAGCTCAGATTACTTGGATCTTGAGATTTAAAATTAGAACCCTTCCTTTTGTGTACCTAGGAATCCCTCTTTCAGATCATAGACTGCCAAGGGGTGTGTGGTAGGAAATTTTGGACAAGTTTCAGAGTAACGTGAGTCATTGGACCCATTTGTGGCTTTCAACTGCTAGTAGAATGACTCTTTTGAAATCTGTGGTCCAGGATCTTCCTATCTATAGGTGTTTTGTGCAGACTACCCCAACTTGCTTCATTAAGGATTTTGATACTCTTTCCAGGAAAATTTTATGGGCAGGTAACTTGCTCTCCTCTAAGTGGAGTCTGGTCAAATGGGATTGTGTTTGCAGATCAAAGCAGGATGGTGGCCTTGGTTTACGAAAAATGAGCTTGAATGGTAATGCTTTTGTTGCTAAGCTCTTTTGGAGATGGTGCATAAGCCAGGATCAAGGATGGGCTAAAATCCTTAAAGTTAATTATCTTGGTGGGGTGGATGGGAAAGATGTACCAAGATACAATTTGATAGGTAGGGGATCTATGATTTGGGATACTTTGAAGAGAGGTGCGCAGCTAGTTAAAAAGGGTCTTTTATGGATTTGTAATAGGGGTTTGGAAGCTTTGTTTTGGGATGATTCTTGGGATGGATTCCCTCCTATCTTGTCTCAATACCCCCACCTTCGACCTCTTTGTGATAGATTTCTTGTAGCAGGATGGAGTAAAGTTGAGGAGTTTAAGGTGACTTTAAGGGTGGGTCGTGGCAAGGTAGCCAAATGGAAAGAACCTTGTGAATAGCCTCTAGGGGGTTCTAAGGGCGAGAGGGAGACTCTTTCTAGGATTCTTGCAGGTAGAGCGCGTAACTCTTTGAGAGAAGCTGATATCCTCGCTTGGGGACCAAATCCAAAGGGAAAGTTTTCAGTGGCCTCTGGGTATCAAGAGTTAGAAAGGCTAAATTTTGATAGGATGGATATTTCTTGGTGGAAGAAGGTTTGGCATAAGTCAGCTTGGCCCAAATTTATTTTTTTCTTGTGGCTTGTGGTGCAGAACAAATGTCTTACCTAGGAGAATCTTCATAAGAGGGGTTTTTATGGGCCCTCTATCTGCGTTTTATGTAATAAAAGTGAAGAAACTAGTTCACACCTCTTTTTCCAATGCTCCTTCACAAGGGTTATTTGGAACTGGTGGCGGGAAGCTTGGGAGCATGCTTGTATACATGCTAACTCTCTAGTTTAATTTTGGAATAGTCTTGGTAGACCCCCTTATAAGACTTCTTTTCTTGGGGTGGCTTGGGATATTGGTCTAGGATTTATTCTCTAGCAGGTATGGTTGGAAAGGAATCGTAGTATATTTCAGGGTAAGCTGAAGATGGGTCAACAGGTGTGGTTGCAAGTAATAAATATGCTTCAGGAGACCCTAGTTGTGAAGTGTGATCTCTCTAAGGATATTGATTCAAGAGATGTGCGAGTGGTTCAAAATTTGAATATTTTTTGTGTTGATTTTAGTGACGCTCTTTAGAAGAAACAATAGGGTGGAATCAAGAAAACTAAAAGGAAGGTTTGTATGGAGGGAAAGTGGTCCCCCCCCTTTGGGGACTCTTAAGATTAATACTGATGGGTCTTCTAGGGGAAACCTCGGGCATGTTGGGGTCGGAGGAATTGGTCGGGATAGCTTAGTAAGGTTATTTTCTTCTTCTCAGAATATAAGGGATTATAGACCAATAATTACATGGAGGCTCTTGTTGCCCTTTTGGCTCTTGAAAGAGGATGTGCTCTTGGATGGAGCAAGATTATCTGTGAGTTTGACTCCTAGGTTGTGGTGGATATGTTGAATCTGCAAGGGATGGAGGATGTGGATTGGCATCTGGCTATGGTGGGTAGATAGATTCTTAGTCTGAGTGCTTCTCTAGAGGCAGTCTCTTTCTGCTATGTTCCCTGCGAGTGGAATAGGGCTGTTGATGGCCTAGTTAAGTGGGCTTATGATCATGGGGAGGAATGGAAGGTGAGAGATTAGGCTAACCTGCCTCTGGATTGTGTTCATGCTCTTGAGGTTTTGGTCAAGGAAGATATGGATGGTTAGTTGTGCCCCTTTCAGGGGCTTCTTTCTGTTTCTTTTGTTTCCTCTTTCGGGCTTGAGGCCCTGCTTGTTGTACTTTGCTAGTTGATTCAATAAATTTTTACCCCTTTTATACAAAAAAGGTTTGAGTGTAGCTTTAAATGTCTTTTTATATGATAGGAATCTTTAGGAAACTTTTATCATGCTTGGGAGAAAGGTTATAATGGATTAAACCTTATTTGGGCAATACTTTACCTTTCCCCTATTTAGTTCACTGATTTTTCTAGAAAGAGGCAAAATGATATCTCACCCTAGGGTGAACTCACCTATGGTAAAAATGGTGAATGCATCCCAATTAGGATTAATGAAATATTAGTTAGTTGTGGTATTTTTCAAAAAAAATCCTAAATGAAGGTTGACCCTTAGGGTCTACCTTGACTTCCTATCCACTTTTTTTTATCATGCTTGTTGTATTATCTTATTTATTCTTATTTTTGTGTTGGGAATCATGTCTTGTGTGATAATGATTAGTCCTTTGGGTGTCTATGGGAAATATTGGATCTCCTAGTATTCCCATTTGTTTGAGGAAATAATGGTCACATTTCAACCTACCATAATGTCAAAAATGTCTCTATTGTCTTAGTTATCCATAATGATTTGATTTTCTCACAATCTTTGTAAGTATTTTTCTTGTGTCATGTTATCATGCACTTATTGGTTTCATCATATTCCTTGGTTACAATTTATTTTAGTTTCAAAATCATGCATTTAAGTATGAATTGTGACATTTGTATGCCACAATTGTAATGTGAAAAAATAATTCATCTATGTTCTTTTTGCTAATGTCATAATTAAAATTTAGGGTATTACATCTAGTATTAGAGCCTATGTTGAAAAATTGAGAGGTCTAGTTTGTTTGTATTTTCATTACATGTGTGATTTTTTGTTTATAGGTCTTGTCATTATACTTTCATGATCTAATGTATGTGTAGTGATGATTACATTTACTTGTGAAGTAGGATGCCTCTTAGGTATTACCATACTCATCAAGGAGGTCAAGATGACCCTAAGAAAAACTCTAAAAAAATTAAACTAAGAGATCTCTTGTGGTAAGGTGTATCCAAAAAAGGAGGAAATTAGTCTTTAGCAATTAGTGGGGTTGTTGCATGAAATGATAGCAAGATTTCCTCTTAGGCAAGTGGAAATGCAAGTAGGAAGTTCTCCAGCTTTGGAGGAGAGAGATAGAGAGAGAGCCCCAAGTTTAGAGTGTGAGAGGATCTTAAGTAAGGATTCAAAAGGATAGGTAGGTAATGGGTCATCCTAGTGGTTCAATGGGGCACATGAGGGATCTCCTCCATTTGTAGCCATCGATTTTTAGAAGGCTAATTTTTCCATTCCATTGTTATGCATGTATTCTTCCACTTGGTGGAATTGGGAGGAGTAAAAGGGTAACCATTCTTTAAATTCAATCATAAATGATATCTTCTTGAATATATTCTTTGTGTGCTACCTTTCTAAACATTTTAGGTGTAAAAGATCAACGAATTCCATGACCTTTAGTAGTTGGGGATGACCTTGCTTAATATGACAAATAGTTCAAGCTTAGACAATATGTAGATTATATTTTTAACAAGAAGCTTCTCATTAAAAAGTTTGTGAGGGGATTGAACTCACATGGATAATGAGTTTAGTTAAGATTGGTAGGTATTAGTATGGAGAAGGTGAAGGTGGATGAGGAGAATTTATTAGTGGGTCATGGAGAATAGGGAAGGGTTCAAACTTGTGTTCCTTCTCAAGCAGACTCAAGAGTTTTGGGATCTCAACCCCAAACTACAGGAAGATTTATAACACCACCTATTCCTCTTAGGACTCCATAGTAGTAGCAACCATATCAAGAGTTTGTACCTCAATAATATTGGCTAGATCTTACCATTATGAATTTTGAGGGAAAGCTCATGGGGGGTTACATCAATACCTTAGTAATAGGTTATATGAGGGAAAACTAGTTCTATTTTCTAAAGCTTGTAGTACACAAGCAGGCTACAACCCACATTATCTCATCTAAGAAGAGCTTATTTTGATTGAGGTATAGTGGGTCATTTTGCAAAGGATTATCCTTTATATGAAGTAGTAGCCAAAGGCTAGGTTTTTTATACTTGAGATGATAGAAGGGGACATCATTAGGTTTCATCATCTGTATTCAATAGTGGGTTCTAATTGAGATGAACTTGCAACTTATTTTTTATATGTTGAGGGTAGCGCCTCCAGGGTGAAGGCATGGACATGGTAAAAGTCTAATGTAGTAGACATGAGGTTGTAGTATTTTTGAGTGAGTTCACATTATTGTGAGTGTTTTAACCTTATCTTGGAAGGCTTTAACAAGTAAACTAATTCTTAATGGGGGTAGATGTAACACCATAAGAATTTTTGTCTTCATTATGTGATGCATTTTTGTATTAGATATGTATATAACATTCAATAATTTATTATGTTGCTATTTTTATACTTTTTTTTGTTATATATATATATATATATTGATTCTACTTGTGTTTTGATGATTGTTACATTTTAGGCTAGTACACATAATGCTTGACTTGAATGTGTAGGCACAAGTAAATTTCTAGTTGTGATTAATTAGAGAATTTATACATAATTGATTTGATATGTACAAAAGGGATTAAATAGGATTTCAAAATAAAGATATACTTTGACAATTATTTATTTTTAAAAATAAAAATAATTGTGTTAGAAAGTTAAAAGTAACTTGAAGGAAATTAAATTATATGCTTCAATTAAAGTAGTTATTTGAGAAATATTGTATTTTAAGTAATAAATGGTCTCTCTTGAAAAAGTTGAGTGGGAGTTGTGAACAGGAAATAGGGGTTTTATTTAGGTTCCCTTATATTGTAAAAGGCTTTATTATTTTTACTATGCATCTTGCTTAAAAATAGAAACTTAAAGAGAGCGAAAAGAAGAAAGGATTTCTAAAACCCTAGCATCCATTAGAGAAGAAAGATTGGATGCAAAAGTTTGGATTGGTGGCAGATATTGCAAACTTATTTTTGGATTGAAGAAAATTTCAACTTCTTTATTTGTCACCATTCTTGAGGTATTGACTTTGGATATTTGTTTGTAAGTGAAAAGATAGTTAAATAAAATGATTGGGAAATATTGATGCAATGAATTATAGGTTGGGCAATAGATTAACTCTGTGCATTAATTTAGGTTTGAATTCATTTCATCATATTGGTAAGTTTTAGATTTGAGGACTGACTTTAAAATTTTGAAACTAATCAAACCTTTGTAAATATTCTTAAAAAATCAAATGATTGTATATTTATATTTTAGATAATGACAAGATAATATATTTATAATTTTAATACTATATATTTAATTTGATTAAAAAAGAAAAGTTCATCAATGATAAAACTTAAATATTGAAAAAATATAACAAATCTCAATTTATTATTTTAGAATTAAAAACTTTTGACTAAAATTATTTTATGGAAACATGATGAAAAGAAACTTGGTGTCCTTATGATTATGCAAATGCATAATTCCAAAAATGAGTGCATGTATGATAGTAATGACTAGGAGGTTAAGGAGAGATTTTGTATTTTTAAAATAGGTTCAAATTGTTTCAGCTCCAATGGTACGACATTCTCCAGATTCGCCAAAGCCAAAAAGTTGTTTCCTTACTGTAATGGCTTACCAGGCAATGTAGGATCTTTCCTCAGTGCCCGCCGATGTGAAAAATGATAGTGTACGCTACCTAATCAATAAAAAGGACAAGATTCTAAAGTGGATATTTCAGGTTTTAAATATGCATACGACAACTACTCTTCCATTTTTGTCTTTTCATGGCTCACCCATTAATGCCTTATCCCAATTGTTTTTCTCTAAGGAATTGAAGGTCTCAAAAGGGGTCAAATCTTTGAATTTGATGATGAAGTTGTGGAAGTAGAAAATTATTTTGTTACACATAGTTTCATTGGCTATTTCAACCGTCTTTGGACGAGCCTTCTTAATTAAAAAAAAAAGATAGATTTTGGATCATTGGTAGCCACTCTTGAAAGATGGTATGGAAACATGCTTTTGTGCTCACGGTTTTTAATTGCACCATTTGACTCGATCAATAATTAATATTTTATATATGATCATTTTTGGGTTTGGGGTAGAACTTCCTAGTGTGAAAACCTTGGAATTCAACGCTCAACCTCTTAATGAAATCTTTCAATATCTTGTTAATTTGGGTTTGCCTTTCAAATCTTCCACAACAATTTTGGATCAAATCCTACTTTCAAACAATGGATGACTCTTTTGGGTGTTTTTCTAGTTGTTGATGAACATATCTTAGATTTTACCCCCACTACATACACCCAAATTCTAATTTACACATCTCCAAGGATCTTCCTACAGATATCACTTTGAAAGTTGCTAGCTAGTCCTAGTCCTAACTCCTAGATTATGAAGGAATTCCCTTCCACTATCAGAGGTGTTTTTCTATTGGCCATATTGTAGCAGATTGTCAAAAAATAAAAACTAAACCAATAAATCAAATAACATGGCAGAAAGATACTCATCGAGATCATCTATCCTTTCAAGTTACAATCAAGGATTCATGTTCTCTTAATAATCTTTTGTAGGATCATCAAAAGAAAAATTCTCCAACTCAAGTGAAGGCTTCTTCTCTATTGGATAAATCCTTAAGTTGAAAGTGAAAGAGGATTCTCCTAAGGACCAAAAAGAGACTTATTTTTAACTCCTCTAAAGGCTATTGTCCTTAAGGTTGACTCCCTCAAGATAAAAGAGAAATAAGACAAAAGTAAATTTATTGAAACCCTCACAGATATGGTAGGCAATGAAGATACCACATGGACTCTTGTTTAGAAATTCTAGTGAGCTTCAAACAAGATTTATTCAAGCCCACACCTAATGATTCTCCAATCACAAGTGCCTCTTCATGGTGGTGGAGGATCTAGAGTATTGTAAACAAAATTGACAGCTTTTGCCTTTTTGTTGCTAGTCTCTTGTATTTGTAAAAGTATAGATAGTTTATAATGAATTATAACTTAAGCATGTAATATGACAAAAGTAAATATAGAAGGACGAGTTGTATTTTACAAAATGTAATGTGTTGAAATGACATCAAAGAAGATGGATTGCATTAACAAGTATTTCCCCTCTCTTAGTATTTGAGACCACATGTCTAATTGGTCTTGGCTTGGTTTTGGAGAACCATGGGGGCACCACTCCTGTCTTGAACTTGCCTCATCTTCCTTGTTTGGAATGATGTATTTTATAATGTATATGAGAAAACCTTAGTTAAAGTGTTTTTGTATATGGTTGATGTTTTATGTCATGCTTTTGTATTTTATAATGTATATGAGAAAACCTTAGTTAAAGTGTTTTTGTATATGGTTAATGTTTTATATCATGTTTTTTTTTGGAATAATGTATATGAGAAAAACTTAGTTAAAGTGTTTTTGTATATGGTTGATGTTTTATGTCATGCTTTTGTATAATAACCATGGATACCATCTCTTTGTTTATAGGTTTAGACCTTAGGGTCCCACATGGTTGGGTGGTATTGCTTACCATTGGGATTATTTGGATAAGTCATGGTGTAGTTTCATAGAGTTTATGTGATGATCTAATGGCCTTTGTTGGCTTCATATTGTCATCTTTTATAATTTATCATAGTGAGGTGCAATTTTGTTGTAAGATATATGGCTATTGGTGTATATTTGTTAAAGCGTGGATACGTGATAATTTTATATTTATTTCATTATTGTGATAAAATGTGATCCATCCATGTTTGGAATGTGATCTCCACTTTGTAATCACGTAAAGAATGTGAACTTAGTTAAAATTGAATCTTAATTGGGATGAAATCTTATGATTGTGTATAATCTTAATTTGCAATATTTTATCCTATTTTGAACTAGTATTGGAAAACAATGGTTTAAGTATTTTAATATATTTCATGGTAATGTGGAATTAAATGGTAATGTGGTTGTGATCCTAATTATAAATTATTAGAATTTTTCCATCAAATGTTCTCTTGTCACATTTTTGGGTAAATAAATGCTTAGATTTGAATAGTAGCATTTTAGTGAAAATTAAATATAGTTGGTATATGAGTTTTAAGGATGGATTGTTGTATCTTAAGTTCATTAAAAATTGTTGTTTCAAACAATTTATTACTAGCTCATAAATCAAGGGCATTATTTTTATATTTTATGTTTGTCTTTCATTCTCACTTCAGCCTAGCCCATCTCTTTGTCTTTGGTTGTGTTTACTTCCTTATTTTTATTTAGTCTTGGTCATAGATTTAAATGTTTGTTGGGTGATAATCATATTTAGGACCCCTTATATTCTTAGTGAGAAAGTTCATAGTGAAATGAACCCTATTTGGGTATGTTTTGCACTTCCCCTATTCATTTCATCCATTTTTCTAGAAAAGGATGAATTACTATAGCTCACCCTAGGGGAACTCATTTCTAGTAAAAGTGGTGAATAATTTTAAAAAGGGTCAAATGACAACAATGAGTAGTTGTGGTCTTTATTTAGAATAGTTTCTTAAATTAAGGTTGATCCTTAGGGTCTATCTTGACTTCCTATCCACTTTTTTTGTCACATTTATTGTACTTTATTAGTTATTCTTATTTTTGTGTCGGGATTCATGGATTGTGTGAGAACTAGTAGACCTTTGTGTGGTTAGGTTAGATCTTGTATCTCTTAACTATTCTTCCTCTTGTGTGAGTTATTTGAAGGTTACAATGTCCTTTCCATGTTATTATAGGTGGGTGGATGTACCTTGTTTCTAGTTTGAGGGAGGAGATAATGTACCACTCTCACCCTACTCTTCACATTCATTTAAGATGATGATTGTTGGTAGATAGAATTGACTAAGTATATATGAGTTGCAGACACTATAGGTTAGAAGAATAATGATGTGGTACAATTAAATGATGTACAACATCTCTCAATGGACACAACTATATTGAAACACAAAAGGGGACACATTCTTAAATATAAGAATTTATAAGAGAAGGATGATAATACCACACATGAAGAGATGGAGATATAGAGATAGAGGTGTAGAGAGATATAGATAAATAGAGAAGAGATAAATAAATATAATATTAGATATTAAGAGATAGTAATAGATATATGAGAGATCATTGTATGGAGATAAGTATGTTTCAGGAATTGATGGACATGTATTGCACATGAGATTATAACAACTATAAGAATAATGATAAATCTAATATATATGAATAGTGTATATCTATGCTTAATTTACTTGTATATGTTATAAATCACCAAAATAAGCTATAATCCGCCACACACATTTTGATCCTCTTCCTTATCCATCACACTAACATTTTTAGAGAATTATCTTAGAACAATGGTGTGCACTTCCTTTAGTCAAATCTTGGTTCTATTGTCGAGATCCTAGTAGTTAGGGATAAGGAGACAAATAAAACGAGATAGTTTTGCAAAGAATTATTTTAAATAAAAATGAATACAAAGAAAGAAGAAGGGATTTTGATGTTGTGTAATAATACCCATTAGGTACTAACACTTGGTGAGGGGGTTAGGAACCTAATGGATTTCAAATGGAAAGGGGGGTATTAAAAATATGTGACTATTAAGGCTAATCAAGATTAAGCCATTAGGGATAGATAGAGGATTAATATAATTCCAAATTAAAAAAATCCATGGAAAAAGGGAGAGAGAGAGAGAGAGAAGTTGTTGAAGAAATTAAGATGGATTATGAAATGAACATAAAGGAGGAAAGAAGGTTGAAACAAACCCAAGAGAGATAGGGAAGATACTACAAAAGGATAGAAAAGGCTAGGGAAGCCTCAATAGAGAATGCAAGGAAGGTTGTTGTCAAGAGTGTTGAGAATCCACCTTTAGAGGGACAAATTATTAATGCACTAGTTGAAAACAATGAAACATTTGAGTAGTTAATCACACATATTGGAAGAGAAAAATAAAATTTGAGTGAATTTAAGGGATCAATCAAGAGAGGGATTAGAATCAAGAGTGCTCATTCAAGACCTAGAAGTAGGGGTACTCCATTGGTTGGATTTTTTACTTGGGAGCCATATTATTAACTATTTTTTTCAAGCATCAAGGTCATAATTAACAAAGGATTTAGGCGTTTGTTTTTTATCAGTGTAATACAAGTTTTGATGGGACCATAAACCCATTACAAGAAGGTTTTGCAGGGACCTAAAACCCTTTACAAGGAAAATAAGCTGCAAGGAAAATAATCATCAGACTAACCACAACCCATTGGCAACAACCAATCACAGGTATTCAAATCAACTCAAGCTGCGACAAACAGGTTTTGACGAGACCTTCAACCCTTTACAACCAGGTTTTTCACAAGGACCTTGAACCCAAGCAAACAATTAGGTTTTTTCAGGGACCAAAAACCCAACAGTCTACAACCGCCAAACCATAGCAAACCATCCACTCAATGTAAGCAACATTGAGCCAGAACAAAGAGGCCAACAAGAGCTCCCTTTCAGAACCAACATACCACCAAAGAATTTAGATAGCTTAATAGTGCATAACACCCTTGAACCTTGGTTTTCCAAAACAACAATCACATCCAAACTCCCCACCTCGAAAGGTAAGTAAGAGAGCACCACAAAGCACTGAAAAGCAATAGCTTCCTTGCAGCTCCAACCAGCTTGATCAGCCATCCCAAACTCCACCTCAATAGGAGAGGGCTCCCCTCTATAGGAGAGGATGAAGAGAAATCCATCACCACAAAAGTCACCAATCTCCTACATAAACAAACTCCACCTCAATAGGAACACGTAGGAGAAAAGTAAACTCTCCACTGATCCTACAACATGCAACTCCACCTCAATAGGAGAGGGCTACACCTCAATAAGAGCATTCTTCACCTCAAAAGAAGAAATCAAATGTAGCACCTAGCAGAAAGAAATCACTCTAGTAGCACAAGAAATCACAACATCCTTAAGCACCAAGAGGGAAGCAAATAGGAAGAAAGATTTAGAGATCACTTCAGCTAGCAACATCAATAATCCACACACCAATAGCTGGGTCTTTAAGATAAACTCTAAAATCAACCCCGCCAACAACAGGAAAAAAAATATAGCACATAATATGCTGGACAAACAAATGTAACTTTAAAAATAGCCCAGCTAACATCAACAAATTAGGAATAGGGACAACAAAAACAACCGCCACCACCACCATAAGCAGTTGGGATAGAAAAAAGCACAATCCAACCAAAGAGCAAAAAACTGTGAGGAACCACAACCACCAAACAATCAATAGAGAAATCCCAAGGGGGAAATGGGAAACCAAAAAGGAAGGAGGCAGAGAGCATGCCGACACAAAGATCACACCAATTGCCCCAATACATCGATCAGGACCAAAGATAAGCCCATCCACAACCAAAGCCTCCTCAAAGGACCCAAAGCACACAACAAAGGAACTCACTAGCTGAAAAAACAACAACAAAAACAACACACCGGGTAGCAAGAAAGAAACAGAAGAAAACTACCACTCACAAGCCACATCCACACCATGGAAAGAAAAAAACTCTTCGCCCAACCATACCATAGACAAAAAAATCCCTCCCGCCAACCATCTGCAAAAGTGGTGAACCACCAAAAGAGCAACCCTTAGCAGTATACGCCAATAGCAACTCGTCCACCTTCAGCTGAGAAAACCCAAAGGGGAAAAGGGAAACCAAGGAGAGAAGGATCATAGAATAGACTAACATAATGAGTACATCGACTGCCCCAATGCATCGATCAAGGCCAAAGATAAGCCATTACACAACCAAACCCTTCTCAAAGGACCCAAAGCATGCAATAGAGGAGCTTGAACTAGCTGAAAAGACACAAGCAAAAATAGAACGCCCAACAGAAGAGAAGCAATAGAAGAAAAAACTACTACCTACCAGTCGTGCTCACACCAAAAAAATCCCTCCCACCATCCAACAACAGAAGGAAACACCAAAAAAACCAACTGAGCAAACAACCAAAACTTTCACCAACAACCTGTCAGCCATCCATGACACAGTCGCTTCCTTCATGCCACCAAAAATCCAACCAACTGAAGAGAACAAGCTCTCACAACCACTCAACTCCCCACTCAGCCACTCGAGACAAAAACCCTGTTTCTTCCATGTCGGCTCCAACAAGCCAACCGTCAGGAAGCACCAGTCACAACCCATCCACCTCATCCTTAGAATCAACATCTCCCTCACCCTCTGCAGTAGAGGAATTCAAACTCCTACCCTCGCTCTTGTTCCTACCGCTCGCCATTGAAAAAAAATGTATAGGATTTAGGGGTCTGTTAACCCCAATTTCAAAACTAAATAATGAAGCATGTTCCTATTGTAATCATTATTTTAATTTTATATTGGGATTCAAATGTTTTTCTTTTTTCTTTTTTATAAGGGGTGGGGCATTTATTGTGATTCATCACATCACACCTCTAAAATTTAAAATTTTGGGACCCGAGAGTTAAAAATTGAGATTTATATTTTTGTAATGCTAGGGAAACACTTATTTTTATGCTTTCTTTTGACCTAATCCTTTTCCAAAAATTATTTCTTGAAGTTGTAAGTGCATAAATGGTCTTAGGGGTTATTTTATTTTTATTTTTACAAAGTTAATTAAGTCAATGTCATAATATGCATAGACCTGTCGTTTCTTGAATTTATTTTATTGTATAATTACACTTTTTGCTTTGATTTCTTGGAATCTAAAAGGGGTGAAACTAGAAACTCTCTCAATTCCTTAAAGCTAATAGGTAGGCTTTGATGGTAGAAATTCAGACTTCCTTTGTTACACCCGATTTCATAGTTACTAAGTTACTTTTACCTTCATGAGTGAAAATGTTTATAAATGCAAATTGTTACTTTAATATGTTTACAGGTGAAAGAAATACTGAAATATGCAATAAGAAATTGTTGATTTTAAAAGAAACGAATATGTTTTATATTGATGAAATGTGATGAAAGAATATGTGTTGCAATGTGTATATTCTAATGTTTTGTTGATGCAAATGTTTTATGATGCAAGTGGATTTCATGTGAATGTTTGACAACCGTTATTATATGCTAAGTTGAATGTGGGAATAGGTTCGAGCCTTTAGAAGAGAGGGAAAGTATCACTCGGGAGAGGGGCTTGATCTGGTAACCTTTGATAAGACCTAAACTGAGATTTCACACACTCAATTCTAGTATGGTTTAGTTGAGTCAAAGTCAATCAAGATTTGGTAAGTAAACCCTTAGTCGAGGTCTTGGATAATTTGGAAAGATTGTTTGGTCATCTCTGATTGGTTATGATTTTGGTTTTAATTTTGTGATTATTCTTTGTTTGAATTGTGTGTTGAATCTCTATATTAGTTTTGAATTCTTCTTCGTATGTTTGTGTTTATATTGATGAATGTATATATATGGGATGCATATATGTATATATAATGATAACTTATGCATATAAGCTTATGCATGCGTGCATATACGTAAGTGGAAACACTTATGCGCACCCATGCATAAATAGATCATATGCAAGAGAACACCGTTGGATATAAAGGATATATATATTATATATATATGTATGTATATATATATATGTGTATATATGTATATGTATATATATGTATATGTATATGTATACTTCATGTATATACCTCAAATCAACGAATATGTAAACATATGTTTATGTGTCGATATCAAGATATCGTGTATATATATATATGTCTATATGAATGCACATACATATTATATTAATATATGTATATATAATCATTTTTTAATATATTCATATATATTTAATATCAAAAGTGATTTGTGTGTGAATATATATATAATAATATATACATATATTATAATGGTAAACATTATAATATAAGTATATAAAAAGGTAATGAACACATGAGTGTAGGCGCATAGGAGAGGATAAAATGATTGCATACTAAAGTATTTGCATATGAAAACATAACACACCAATAAACATAAAAAGTGGGAGATAATACAAACCAAGTTTGAGACTAACGCATTGTGTTGGGTGGAAAATGGAATGTGGGAGTCTAAGCCTAAAGCATTAACTTCATATTGATACCTTACAAAATATAAATCTGCACATACGTAGCACTACCACATAGGTAAAGTGATGTCATACAAATACATGAGACTTGGTCCATGATTTATGGAGGTTGTGCAATGTTTGGGGAAATAGTGTTGAATGTTGATTGTTGCACCCAAACCAAGCGCATGAAATAAGTATTTTTAACCAGCAACTTTCATTATGCAAAACACATAATATAGCATGTGGCGCAAGCATATAACATAGATTTATGAGGAATATAAACCAATGTGTAAATAATTTGCCAAAGACTTTGTCAAAAGAAAAACAACAATACTTGCTCCTGTACAGGAAGTAAGTTGATCAAGTCAAATAGTAAACAACGACCCATGTTATATGGCGCAAATGGAATAATGTGGTGCCAACTCAGAATGATAGGAATTGATTAGAAGTCTATTTTTCAATATGAATTTCTAGATTGTGAAGCATTTTGAAATATGTGGAAGTGGTCAAATATGAACTGGCCAAGTAAGTCGACCTGTTGAAGGAAACTACCTTACATTTTTTATTATCATTCTTGTTTTCCAATTAGAGTATTTACTCATCCACCTTGGTTGTGTATGTGTTCATTGTGCAATTAATTTTTTTGTCACCTTTTCTTAACCTTGCTGATTCGAATCATTTGAGCTGAGAAGTTTCATTCTTGATACCCTATTTCTAGCCCTTAGTTGTTGATCTTTGTGTATAAATAGAGGAGCTATCTACCTCAATAGGGATCCATATCTACATTCTTGTTGTGACTTTTTGAACTGTTATTGTCTAATTTATGAGTTTAGAGGGTTTTCGTGAGAGGTTTTGAGAGGGACTTAGAGAGAGAGAGTGTGTGTTTTGGAGATTGGGAGAGATGGTTGTTAAGTTGCAAGATGATTTTGGAGGAGGCTAGGCTAGGGAACCATATTGTTCAATTGGAGTTTTGCATAACCAAGCATGTTGATTTCTACTCTTTTATGATTTACATGTTTTTGAAAAGATTATGTCTTTGGTTACCTTTTTCTTGGAAAATATATCCAATTATTTATTATGGAAAGATTCTTGATGAGTCTAGTTGATAATAAGCCTTGTTATAGGGATATATGCATAACATCTATATAATTTAGTTTATGAATGTATAAGTTATTAGCTTATAATGCTAAGAAAATTGTTTGGTACAATGAGGTTAGTAACACAACAAGAAAGGTGGCATGATAGAAAAGTCATCATCATTAGGTTGCAATGTTATGTAAACCTTGATTGGTAATCTTATCTAAGTGATTACTTAATCCTCCTAGAAAGTAGGAAGAGAATCTTGACGCTTGGGTAAGGTTATAAACTTAGAGGTTATATCAATAATCAATGATAGGGTTGAGGGTTGCATTTTATGGTTATGTTATTATCTTATTTTGAATTAGATTCTATTCACAGAATTCTAGAAGGGGACTCACATACCAGCAACCCAAAGCCATGATGAGTAGAGAACTTGTAGATGCAAAAGAACCAGCCCTTCTCAGACTATTTTCCTCCATATTTTATGCAAATGTAGTAAACATGAGAATATTTGTGATATATTGAAGAGAGGATTTTATGATGGTCACTCAAGAACGTTACACTACTTTTTGTTGGAAACCCTAGGTTAGGAATAACCTATTTTGTAGGGTTGTCTATTTGATTACTGATTGAAGCAAATAAGTCTGGATTAACCTATATGATCTAATTGATCATTTGATTGTTGATTATACTTTCAATTGGAGTCAATTTATTGTTAAGACCATACTTTTGAGTGAGTCCTTTATCAATATGAGTATGCTTTTGATTTAGGTCATTTAATGATGAGATTATACTTTGATTGAAGTCATTTATTGTTGAAGGTTATACTTTTGAATTGAGGTCATTTATTGATAAGTTTATACTTTTGAAGGGAGTCATTTAATGTTGAGATAAACCCTTGATTAGAGACTTTTTAGTTGGGATTGTACCTTTGGTACTAGATTCAATTAATGAGGTGATGTTATGTTTATATGTATGGTTAATTGGTAAGTAAGAGTCACTTTGAATTATCTACTTAGTAGATGTGTTAGTCAAACTAGAGGTAATAGGTTCTTCCTAGGGTTGTGATATATCCAATGAAGGGGATAGCCTATGCATATGTTATGAATGGTCAATAAAAATCTTGTTGGGAAGGTGGGTGAAGTTTTATGATTTCCACTCTAAATCTTGGATGATGAATACTTTGGACAAAGTACTGTAAATTGCCACTATTTACACTATCAGTCACTGTGATCCAGGTTTACATACTAGTATGATAAATTCATATGTGTAGGTTATAGCCACTGCGTGATAGATCTAGATATGTATCACAACACCATACTCAAGAAAGGTCAATTTTTATTATGAGGATACCAAACCAATCTCTTCATCGAAGGGTAGGGCCATTTACTAGTTTGGTAGATGTGCGAGGGACTGCAATGAGTCCATGGTTGGTAGAAAAGCACTTTAGTGATGCTTCTCCTCATCAGTAGGCGACCAATATTTGGAAGGGGGACTACCTAGACCATTTGTATACATAGTGTCAATGAGCTCATGGAAGATATCTAAGTATTTATGTATCCATTTCTATGGAAGATTGTAAAAGAGAAAATGTAATCATGAAATTATGTAATATGATATCAATACTTTGGAAAGTTGAAATACTTTATTTTAATGCAATGGGAAAGTTTGGAATGATTTTTATTTAGAATGTGCATATTATTCTTATATATGAAAAGAAAAATTTTATTGCTAAGTGTTGGCATTGTAATTTTATTTACTTGAGGTTAAAAGCATAGTAAAATTATTGGGTAGAACAATGGGCATGTTACATCCTTACAACCCCAAACTAATTCATTTCCCTTACCTATTCACATTCCCAACACTTCAACTACCTACAAGTCACTCTAACTTCCCAAAAAATTGATCCTTCTATAAACTTCAATCACTTAGTGGCATTTCAATGCATTTAACATTTTTTTTTATTTCACTTTTCTATTTTATTTTTAGAGAAACTTAGGGTTTTATATTTTGACTTTTTCTTGACATTTTGGTACTTGAAATTATTTTTTATGTTTCAATCGCCATTTAAATCTTTAAAAAGTTGCTTTTAAAGTTAACACAAGTTTTAATTTTTAGTATTTTTTTAAAGTTTAAAATTATGAATGTCAAGTGTTTGGATTTTCAAAACAACGTGCCCTAATTTTTGGGGTTTCTTGCAAATATTTTAAAATTTTGGTTTTATAACATGTAATCCTTGAAAACCTATAAAAATCATTAATGGAAAGTGTTAGATCCAAAAACTTCATTTTTTTGGTGTTTTGAGACGTTTTTGAAGTTCAACTTCATTTTACAAGTTTTTGCAAAATGTAATCAAGGTCCAAACTCTAGATGCAAGTAGGAAGATGTAAAAAATTTACAATTTGTAAGTTTTAGGTAAAACTAAGACCAAATCTAAATCTAAAGGAGGAATCCAAATAATTTTTGCAATTGGTAACTTTTTTACAAGTTGTGATAATATTTTGAAGTGTGATTAAGAATTAAAATCCCAATGTAATTTGTAACTTTTTGTAAGTTATGATCAAATTCCAAAGTCCATTTACAAATGAAAATCCCAATCATTCTTGTAATTTACAATATTTTGCAAGTTATAGTTGGAGTCCAAAGTCAATTTGTAACCTAAAAGTCCAACCCTTTTTACAAATTACAATAAACTTGCAAAACACAAACCATATCCAAAGCTTGGAATGTAGGATATGAACCAACGTCAAAGCCCAAACACAACTAAACATTTAAATATTCATTTTGAAGGTTTTAACTCTGAGAAATAGAATTTTTAGGACTTTTAAATAGGGAAATTTTTATAAATGATATATTTGAATATTAAATAATCACATGATGAATTTAATTATTCATTAAATATTTTTTGGAAATTATGAGAAACCTCGTATTAACTTAGATAAAATTCTAGGTACTCTTCTATAGGAAAGACATATTCCACTAAGATGAAGTACAAATTCAATGGAGCCATCATACCATGTCAATTATTAATAGATATGGGAAATACATCCTACATAAACTTAGGACATGTGGGACTAGAGGAATTACACATGAGGATGGTAGTGAATGAAACTAACATGTCACAAAATACTAAGAATGTCAAGGCTAGTGGGTTCTAAGTGCAGGTTGTATGGTTT
>VDFB02071671.1:0-44339 GCA_007258455.2 Sequoia sempervirens
AATTTGACTAGATTAGTTCTGAAATTTTTAGGGAAAGGGTTAGGGTAACTAGGTATTTTGGTGAAACAATACTTTTGGTATCTATCTACTTGCAATAGTCTTCTAGTATTTTTGTCCCTATGAGAATTTCTAGACTCATCATGGGTATGTGTAGGATCATGATGGGCCCAAAAGTGGCAATATGATGGGTATGTGGCTGACTACGATTTTTTTACCCAAAATTGATGAAATGAAAAGGGTTTTTAAAGAAGATTCTCAACTTTCCACAAATATAAATTATGTTTTACTTTGAATTTAATAAATAATTATTATTCATTTTCTATTCAAATTATGACTAAAGTGTTTGATAGGCTAATTGAAAAAGATCTATAACTTTCAAATTGTATCAAATTTTTTGAATCCAAAACATGCATCACATTCTATGCTTCACATAATATAGGATTAAAAAAAGAAAATTTGAATTTCATGAAGTTTTGACCAAGTTAAGGTGGTCAAACATACAAATTTTTATATTTTTTGAAAAGTTGTAATAAAAAAGTTATAATTAATTATTTACTTGGAAAAAAAGTTACAAAAAAATTATGCATCACATTGAGGCATGCGTCCTCTAGTTATATCTAAACTCTTATAAAAAAATATTATCATTTTATTGTGATTAGGGTGGTCAGACAGACACCTACTTATTTTTTCCTTGATATTTAAGTACCATTGCATTGAAATTTCAAATTTTCACCAAATATATATATATTTTTAAACAAACCTAGTAGTTTAAAAACTACATTCAATTTTCTACAGATTTTGTTCTTACATATTTTTGAAATAATATAGATAACTTATTCAAATTTTTACGTCAAGTTTCCTAACTTTGGTTTTTTTGAATTTTTTGCCACTTAAGGGCCTATTTTTTCCATGATGATTGTGCACATACCCTCATCCTTTTGGTTGTTAGATCGATTACTGTCCTTTCCTTTTCCCTCTCTATCATCACCACCACTTTTCTTTCTTCCCTCATCGTCTTTAGAATAGGATTTTTTTTCTTGTTATTTCCTCCACCTCCACCACCTTGATCTCTACCACCATCTCCACTGGGATTATGTCCTTTTGACTTCTTCTTTTGTGACTCACTACTATTATTTCTAGAGCTTGAAGTTTTTGGAGTTAGTGTGGACATTTTAAGGAAAGCAATCTTCCTAGCCATTTTTGCATTGGCAACTTCTATTTCAGCTTTTCTCAACTCTTCTTATAGTTTGTCATTTACCAACTGTAATTTCAAGTGCTCAAGATCTGGGGGTGCATTGAATGTAGTAGGATTAATCTTAGCATTATTTATGGGAGTTTTAGCAAATGAAGTATAGGTATTTGTATTGGTCTTGGTATTGGAGGTATTGAGGGTAGTCTTCTTTATCTGACCTATGGCCTTCTTCCCATGATCTACAAATGATGTTTCCTTAGCAATAGTAGAAGGATCTAAACCTTTGGTAGTTGAAATAGATGTGGTATTGGTACTATCAGTAGAGGTCCCCATCTAAACTATCTCTTTAAGAATTTAATGAGTAATTTTAGCAGTAAACATAGAGACATTTTCTTCAAAGGCCTTCTACCTAGCAACATCTTCTCTCATCTTCTCTATTTTTTATTTTTGGGCATCCCTCTTAACTTTCTTAGCTCTAATCCTATGTTACTTCTCCTTCAACCCCTTCTACCTATTCTCCTCTTCTTTCTTAAGCCTAAATTATTCCTCTTATAAGCATCACATGTTTTTGTCTATGTATTCCTCATTTTCTAATAGATCTCCAAGCTCACTCATTACAAGAGTATAGTAGGGTTGATCAATAGGTTCTTCCTCAAGGGAAATGTGTACTTCTATATTAGGATACTCACCCCTTGGCCTAAAATTCTTTCCAATAAAAATAGAATTGGCTCTAGGGGTTAAAGATTCAAAGAAATTATTTTTGCTCCAAAACTCCCACCTATCCCCCTCTCTTGAAATGTCAAGCTCATTATCTAACACTTGCTCAATAGGAAAACTTCCTTGATCTATGTTAGAAACTTCAACTTCATGTGCCTCTTCTTGGATATTTCTACTACTTACTTGAACATTAAAAGTACGAGATGCCTTGGTAGGGGATTCAATAGACTTACTTGATTCAGATCTTTTCTTAACCTAGACGTATTGCTTTTCTTTTGCAGGTTCAAATTTTTCCTTTTGATTAGGATGTGTTGGTGTTTTACTAGTAGACCTAAGGAATCTCTAAATAGTACCCAAATCTTATGTTTAAGGCCCTTAAAGCGAATGGCCAACTAACAAGATTTAGTTGAAGATTGAAATCTTCTAATCTTCAAGCTCTGTGGGACCTATCAGGGTGTTCCTTTTAGCATTTTATTTGACTATTTCATAAATGAAATAGAAAATCATAGATTGGTTCCTATAGGGGATAAAAAGCATAATTAAGTCAAATTTTGGCTAATCTTTAAGAAAATATACATTTATTTACCAAGAACATGGATAATATCTCACATACGTGCTTCATTGTAGATAATTTTAAAAGATTTGTATTCTAACCATGGATCAATAGTATGATATATCATTCAAAAAATCAACACAAAGACAAACAAACTAGTGTATTCATTGATTGGGAAATGGATTCATACATATTACAACCTGTCATGCAAAAATTCTTTAAACCTAATAATTATGGACTATTTCCACAAGAACTTGTATTATGGATACTCTTTGCACATATTTCATCACTTCTTGCAAAAATTCTCGATAAATCATCACAAGTTCATGACCTCACTTAAACATTTAATTGATTCATTCAACCAAAGAAGAAATGATGACACACATTTAAATGAAACATCTGAAGATGAACCAAATAAACTTGATATTATATTCAAAACTTGTGGAATGGTCTACAAAGAAGAGTAGATAAACTATATATGGAATTTACTTTTGATATCAATCATTTCTACAAAATCATTTAAGATTTTCATATGCAAAATTTAGAGCCCAAAATAATTCTACTATCCCATTTTCTACCCTTTTTACATGTTAGACCTAAAGACTCCAAAATGCTAGAAACCATTGTAAATGAGCCCTGAATTTCCTTTTATAAAACAAGGGAGCTGACAAGCTTCAGGCTCAAAATGTAGTTACATTACAAAATTTTCATTTCATATTGCATTTCAATTGCATTTCAAAATTCCCCACATGATAAATCTATTGAAATGGGGAAAGCCAAAATTTCCACAATCACCATGAGGAAGAAGTAAAGTACCACCAAAATTTTCCTTGACTGCCATGAAAGTAGCAAGACCAACTCCCATACCACCACGAGGGCACACAATCAACATACAACTCCCCAAAAAGCTACCACACATGTAGACAGAGAAAACAACCGCCACTGAAATAATTTATCAACACAAAAAATTTATTCACCGCCACCTTTTTACTAACTAGAAGCCCTTTTATTAGTAACACACACACCATGATACACACACCCACTTCGTGTTATGGAGAGGGTTGGGGATGAAAATTCAACACCTTCCTCACCCTTTTCTCATTTTAGCATGGCCCCATCACACCCACTCGGAGTCCTAACCACCAGAGGTTGAATAGATAATAGCTCAACTCTAAGAGATGGAGCTCGACCCAAGGTCTCAAGGTATTGACAATAGCTAGAGTTAGTCTCTGTCTCAATCTTTGATGAACTCTCTGTGATGTCGATGGGAAAATTTTGTCATCCAAAGGAGCCACGACTGTACTAGAGCTTGCACTTAAATTTTCTAGAAGGCCCAACAACCTCTTGTCCTTTTACTTCTGCCACCTCCAAGCTCTCAGCCTGGCCTCTCAAATGATAGCTACATTTGGTAACAATAAGCACGAAACCCCTTCCCTAGATATCCTCATGGGAACATTTCTTTTGTTCTAGATTCTCATCATGGGACCTCTGTGAGCTTAGTTGGGAAGATCTCCGTACTGGAACCAATAGAACACTAGGCTTGCTCATTCTACTACAAGAAAGTATACACTCAAACTTTGGCTCTCTGCACAAACTTAAAGAGTTGAAAATTAATTTCTATGTTGAAAATAGCAACTCACCACTTCTATTTATTAAGTAATGTGATGATATCAATCATGAATTCTTAATTAAAAACACACATACAAACTAGGCAATTTTTTGGCATGCATATTATCACTGTTTAATTCCCAAGTGCATGGAAATTTGCAAATTGTACTTCATGATTTCCAGTAGTTAAGTCTCCACATGCATGAAGATCAATTTATTACACCCACAAAGAGTATATCATTAATTCCCATTGGTTGTAGAATGAAATGACTATCACGTGTCATTTTATCAACTTTGAATATCGGTCGTTGATCTCATGATGAGATGGTAGATCAGATGGCTCCATTTAGGTTGACAAGGTTTGAAATCTAGTGGTGCTTCGATGATTTATCATTAGCCAACGCTGCTAACCCACCTTAGATGAGAATTTCTCCATCAACGAGCCCCACCCATCTCACAAATTGAGTGGATTGATCCACATGTTGAGATCTTTCTCATCTCACAACTTTTAATGATTGTTCACTTTCTCCTCATGAGCCGATAGGGAATGGTGGAGATTATCCCTAGCATTTGATCTTGTCCATCAATTTAAAACCATAGGCCATGAGCTTAACATTGAATATTCTTCCCCACATCCATATGAATACATGTGTCTTCATTTCATTGTTCTTGTACTGCATAACCGGTGGACATTTATCACCTGCAAGTTGGGGGATATGGTAAAGATCTCTTCCCATAGCCTCAAATCTCAAAACTTGCACACATGGCAAGGTTAGCATTTAATAAAGGGCCTTTGTTAGGTTTATACTGACATGACCCTCACAGGTTGATGACTTAAGCTAAGATCATTGGGGAAAATTAAAACTCAACTTTAGGAAATAACTAAGGTTGATGGGTTGATTGGGTGACTAACACTCTTAACCAAAGGGGAATGTAGGAAAACACATACGATGGCTCAAGTGATAACTTAAAGAATCATAAATTTGTAGGGCAGGTCAATGATATATTAGAAATTTTGAATTCCTTCAAAGGAAAAAACCCTACTCGCATATGGTGACAAGGTTATTTTCTTGTGCCAATAGGGTCTATGGACTACTTCAAAAATGGGAAAATTTTGGAAGCTCCATTAGTGCCTCATGCTTGGGGACATATACCCCGAGTGGGTATAGTGAGAATTTGAATATCTGGTTGAAGCAGACTAGGGTAGAAGATAGAAACCTAGGAGCTTGTCAGGACAAGGCCAACAAATACAACAAAAATCAAAAACACCAAACCAACTTATGTACACTATTTACAAAATATACATTATAATTTACTTCAATAAATTGGAGGCCCCCGATCCCCAAAATTCAAGGGCAATTCTTTCCTTTGTTGAACACTTTGTCCTATTTTACTAGTAATGGATCCATATGAACATCATGCAATTCCAAGCTACTAGTATCATCACAATCAACACTTTCTATAACTTTTGATATAACATTGCTACAATTATCCTTCTCAACCATAAGTTCATCAAGCTAGAGTGGGAAGATGAAACCCTCATACTCCACACTGTCTTGAATTATAGAATCACATTCCACTTGCTCATTAAACTTAAAATCCTCATAAACATTTTGGATAATGTCTTTCCAATCTTCTATAAGATTAGAGAAAAGGAAAACATGATTAGGAATATCCTTAATCTGTTTATCACAAGTTTTGTCTTCATGAGATGAAATAAGTTTCATGACAAGTTCCATAAGAAAGGAAGCATTTGCAAAAAATCCACTACAACTTCATACTGAATCATATCATTCCCCTGGTTACCTATTCCTTTGAACTACTCCTCACATGGATGAAACAAACCTACAATACTAACATATTTTGCAGAATAATCAAGTAATTCCTTCTCCTTAGCATAAATAATGTTGTATAAGTGTCTGTGCTTTTATCCTAATTTACCTTTTGATCTCCTAAAAGTGAACTTCCTTTTATGTCAAGGAAAATATCATCATATGGAACATGAATAGCTAACATTTCAATTATCATTTCAAGTACATAACTAGTCACAAAAAGAAAAATCAGTACAATCATCTACATCCATTTTTGCATCCTTGCTACATTCAAAGCTAGCACCATAATCATGAACTTCTTTATCATGTAAGCTATTGTCACATTTAGACTCCAACAAGTCTAAGGAATTTTCTTGATACTTATCAAGCACAATTTTCTCAATCACATGTTGCGAAGATAATTCACTAGTGTTTGTGTCTCCATATCCCCCATTTAACTAGGATACCATCAAGTCAAGGGTGACATTTTTAAAGGAAAATTTTCCAACCTTAATATCACCTTGGATTTTTTTTGTTTCATCCATGACACATCCACTAGTAGAACTTGTTCAATACTCATAAGAGGTATCTTCAAAAAAAGGATTGATTCTATACCAATAAGGATTATCATTGATAACTTCACTGTATAATGCAGGTTCATCAAATACAGGATTTTTCTATACCTTCATGATAGTTGCATGTACTTGATCTTCATTTGTATTATAATTCCAAAAATTTTGATCACCAATGCATTCAAACTCAATGTAATCACTTGAGGAATAGAGAGAAACATTCTCAACATCCTCCTCATCATTTATACTCACAATAATTGATCCACATTCAGAGAATTCTTCACATGAAGAGTATTGCTCACTACCTAGGAAACACACACCCTCAAGGTTGTTAACATATCCCATATTAGAAACAAGGGATTCCATCTCCACTTCATAAGAAGAATCATATTAAATAGAGGACTATCCAAACTCAATCTCATCACTTTGATTCCTCATTTGTGCCATCTCATTGAAACGAAGTGGACTCCCCTCACTGACTAGCGTATGATGAATACTAGCTGAATTAGTTTGTGAGGTTTGAACATGTAATTCTTGTGTTTTCTCATAGCTCATGACATCCCAAAGAAGATAATTAGGTATTACCTCCTTGTTCGTAAACTCTGTCTCTTCATCCACATAACTATTATAGGAACTTGCTTCCATATTGCTTGTAAAATAACAACATTCAATAGTTAGTTTCCTAGACTCAGATGCTTCTCCTTGATGTTTCAATCTTAGTCTCTAATCCTCCTCATTGTGGCAATTATTTCCCACATTCTAGGAAATAGCTAGGGGCATGTGACCATGCTAAATGTCTTCCACAATATTTATCCAATCTACTACTTGATCAAGGCTACGAGGCTTCTGATTCTTAGGCCACTGTCGTGATCCTAATATGTAAGATTCACAAAAAAAATTGATGCACATCAAATCACTAGGCATGAAAATCTTGGGTATCTCCATTAGAATATCTAGGAATCTCAAAAATAAGTCATATGGTGACTCATTCACATGTCTCTTCATTTTATACAGCTTTCTAACAAAGAAAATCAAGTCATCCTTCCCCATCCTGGGTTGATGTAAGGTTGATGCTTTCTCATATTCTACACCTAGTGGGAGTAATGGAGATGAAAAATCTATAGTATCCTTTTCTTGACAAACATTTTTACTTCTTGATTGGTTTGGCTCACTAGCTTGAATGCTATTGAAACTACTACTAGCAATCATAGGTCTTCTCATGATTGGGTATTTCAAATTATTCTCAATGTTCATAGCTTCTTAGTAGGCTTATTGTAAGGTGGTAGGATCTTTATCTCTTAACAAGAAGCTCATCTTACTATAAAATGCTCCCAAATATACAACCAAACATTCTGCATCATTTGGTCTCATGTGCTTAGGGATTTCCCTTATGACCTTGGCAAATCTAAGGTTGAAAGTAGGGACCAATTCCCCCTTATTCTTGGAATTCTCCATGAAATTTTTTCTTACAACACTTGGGTTCATCCTTTCACCAAATTGGTCCATGAAGGCTACCTTAAGTTCATTCCAACCATGTATAGAAGAAGTAGGTAGAAAAGAGAACCTGTCTCTTGCATCTCCTTTTAGAGATTGGACAAATAGCTTCATAACCACATCTTCACAATCTATCTCATAATCACCCATCACATCAACAAATTCTTGCACATGCCTACTTGCTGACTCCGAATTGTCAGCACAAAATCTTGGTATTTTGTCCCTAACTTTGGGTGGTACCATATTTGGGTAGCCACAAACATTGTCAAAGCTAATGGCCTTGTACCTATTAGTACTAAAATTGCTTTGGTGAGACAATGACTATTCACCTTGCATGCCCTTTTCCATATGTGTACCAGATGTTGTGAATTGATAACTCATCCTTAGTTCTTGAAAAGGAATTTAGAATACTCTAGGAAGACATACAATATTATCCCAATTCCTTTAACAAAGTATGATCCTAAGCTTCTAGCATATGTACTTCTTACAAATGCTACCTAATATCTAATAATTTGATATGCTCCTTTCATCATTATGCATGAATTTAACTTGTACATAAAAGAATGCAAAAATATTACTATCATTCCCTCATCTAGTGCTAATTCACTCATTAGGTAATCATTTACATCTTCAGCATGCAAAATTTATCTTGATTTACCAATAATACACTCCTATTTCTTCACATTCTATGAAAATACCTGGTAATTCGTAGAATGTGATTATTATTTTCCTTGTAAGTTGCAAATTTGATCAATTGATGTATACTTTGATAGGTTCTTTGAATCAGAGTTGCCACCTCCTTTCGTCGAAATGAACTTCAAGTAATATGAAGTTTCTTTGTAAGTAGTACACATTCTGGGCTATCTTCCATAGCAGAGTCATGTTCATATCCTTTAGTATTTACTACACTCAAAATATTTGTGAGGTTCTAGAATTTGTTGTTATCCAATCAAAATGTTCAGGTTTACTTTACCCTTTGACTCTACATTTTGTATCTTTGTTTAGAGAATGATAATTTCCCTAGCAGAGTTACCATTATGTTGGTGTTTTCCTAGTACACCTAAGGAATCTCTGAAGAGTAGCCAAATCTTATGTTTAAGACCCTTAAAGCGAATTGTGAACTAACAAGATTTAGTCAAAGACTAAAATATTCTACTCTTCAGGCTCTGTGGGACCTAGGAGGGTGTTCCTTTTAGCATTTTATTGGACTATTTCAATAAATGACAACAAATCACTTATCAGTTCCTATAAGGGATAACAACACAATTCACTCAAAGGTTGGTTAATCTTTAAGCAAATATCCATATATTTACTAGGAACATGGAGAATATCTCACATGCATGCTTCATTGTAGATAATTTTAAAATATTTGTATTCTAACCATGGATCAACAATCTAATATATCATTCAAAAGACTAATACCAAGACAAACAGACTAGTGTCTTCATCAATTGGGAAATTGAGTCATACATAGTACAACCTATCATGCAGAAATTCTTTAAACTTGATAATTATGGACTACCTCTACAAGAAATTTTATTATGAAAAATCTCTCCAAATAATTAATCACTTCTTACCAAATTCTTAGTAAATCATCCCAAGTTCATGACCTCACTTAAACATTTAATTGATTCATTGAATGAAAGAAGAAATAAAGACATGCATTCAAATGAAATGTCTAAAGATGAACCAAATATACTTGATATTATATTCAAAACTTGTGGAATGGTCTACAAAGAAGAGTAGATAAACTATATATGGAGTTTACTTTCGATATCAATAATTTCTACAAAATCATTTAATATTTTCATATGAAAACTTTAGAGCCCAAAAAAATTCTACTATCATATTTTCCAGTATTCTAGTATTTTCTACCCCTTTTACATATTAGAGCTAAAGACTCCAAAATGTTAAAATCCCTTGCAAATGAGCCATGAATTCCCTTTTATAGAACAAGGGAGCAAACAAGCTTCAGGCCCAAAATTTAGTTACATTACAAAATTTTATTTCATATGGCATTTCAGCTGCATTTCAAAATTCCCCACATGATAATTCTATTGAAATAGGGAAAGCCAAAATTTCCATAACTGCCATGAGGAAGAAGCAAAGTACCACCAAAATTTTCCTCGATCACCATGTAAGTAGCAATACCAAAACCCATACCACCATGAGGGAACACAATCAACATCCAACACCCCAAAAAGTTACCACACACACATAAAGAAAATGACAACCACCAAAATCATTTATCAACACAAAAAAATTATTCACTACCACCTTTTTACTAACCAGAAGCCCTTTTACCAGTAACACACACACACCATGATACACACACCCACTTCATGTTGTGGCAAGGCTTGGGGATGAAAATTCAACCCCTTCCTTACCCTTTTCTCACTTTAGCATAGCCCCATGATGCCCACTCAAAGTCCTAACTACCAGAGGTTGAACAAACAATACCTCTGCTCCAGGAGATGGAGCTCGACCCAAGGTCTTGAGGTATTGACATTAGTTGGATTCTATCTCTATCTTGGTCTCTATTGAAATCTCCATGATGTCGATGAGTGAATTATGTCATCTAAAGGAGCCACGGCCATACCAAAGCTTGTGCTAAACCCTGATAGAAGGCCCAATAGTCTCTTTTCCTTTTACTTCTTTTGTATATGAGCTCTTAGCTTGGCCTCTGAAATGATAGTTGCATCTAGTAGCAACCACACAAAACCCCTTCCCTAGACATCTTCATGGGCACATTTCTTTTGTTCTAGATCCTCATCATGGGACCTCTATGAGTTTAGTTGGCAAGATCTACGTACTGAAACTGACGAAACACCAAGCTTGCTCATTGTGCTATAGTGAAGTATACACTCGAAATTTGGCTCTCTGCACAAACTTGAAGACTTGACAATTAATTTATATGGTGAAAATAACAACTCACCACTTTTATTTATTGAGTAATATGATGATATCAATCATGAATGCTTAATGAAAAACACATGCACAAACTAGGAAATTTGTTGGCATGAATATTGTCACCATTTAATTCCCAAGTGCATGGAAATCTATAGATTGCACTTCATGATTACCAGTAATTAAGTCTCCACATGCACAGAGATCAATTTGATCTCACCCACAAAGAGTATATCATCAATGCCCACTGGTTGCAAAATGAAATAACTATCATGTGTCATTTTATGAACTTTGAATATCGTTCATTGATCTCATGAGGAGATGGTAGATCAAACAGCCCCATTTAGGTTGACAAGGTTTGAAATCCAATGGTGCTTCGATGATTTATCCTCACCCAATGGTGTTAACCCACCTCAGATGGAAACCTCTCTATTATCAAGCCCCATCCATCACAAACTAAGTCGATTAATCCATGTGTTGAGATCTCATTGATCTCATAGCTTTTAATGATCATTCACATTCTCCTTGCAAGCTAGCGGGGAACAATGGAGATTATCCCCAACATTTGATCTCAGCCATCGGTTTAAAACCATAGGCCATGAGATTGATAGTGAATATTGGGACCCATGTTCATATGAAGACACACATCTTCATTTTTCTATTCTTGCATTACATAACTAGCTAACAT
This sequence comes from Sequoia sempervirens, assembly GCA_007258455.2. Classification (NCBI taxonomy): domain Eukaryota; kingdom Viridiplantae; phylum Streptophyta; class Pinopsida; order Cupressales; family Cupressaceae; genus Sequoia; species Sequoia sempervirens. The sequence goes on from VDFB02071671.1 coordinate 11,543, forward strand.
TTATCACCCGCGAGTTGGTGAGGTATGATCAAGATCTCTTCCCACAACATTGAATCTCAAAACCTTCACAAATGACAAGGTTAACATTTAATAAAGGGCCTTTGTTAGGCCAAAAATGACATGAATTTTATAGGCCGATGGCTTAAGCTAATATTGTTGGGGAAAATTAAAACCTAACTTTAGGGGACAACTAAGGTCAATGGGTTGACTGGGTGATTGACACTCTTAACCAAAGGGGCTGGTAGGAAAACACATACAATGGCTCAAGTGATAACTCAAAGAATTAGAAAGTAGTAGGGTAGGTCAATGCAATATTAGAAGATTTGAATGCCTCAAAAGGAAAAAACCCTACTCACATATTGGGACAAGGGTTTTTTTGTGCCAACAGGGTCTATGGATTGCTTTAAAAATGGGAAAATTTTGGAAGCTCCATTAGGATGCTTCTTTGTATAACTTTTGGTCTTCTTCATGGTGTCAAATATGTTAGAATATTTCTTCTTATGTTCCCTTTGAGAATTTATATCTACACTAGTATATGATACTTTAGAGTCTCCACCCAAAATGTTGGGAAATAGGAAGTGATTGCACTTTGACTTGGTATTTGTCATTTTATTAAAGATTTAAACATAACATGAAAAAATGTGACAAAATTAACTAGGAATTGATGCATAAGACTAGATGTGGCTTATGTACTACAAATTTGAACCAATTATTCTTTAACAATGAAGAATAATACAATACTCAACTCTAACTATACTTGGTCTGGACTAGAGACTTTGGACTTAGCAAATCCCCAACAAAGTCACCAATCTGTTGGTTGTTTTTTAAGAACCAAGCTGATCTTTAGAAATACCTATGGAATTTTCCGTTTCCAATATTTAGTACTCCAAAGGGATTGGCCAACTAACAAGTAAAAGCTACAAAACATAGGTGCTGTCATAATAGTGGTTTACAATTCTTGAGAGGAATGGATTTTAGCTGAAATCACATATTTTTAGAAAATATAATGATTTAAGCCTTAAAAAGTTCCATTTTAAGGATTCCAATTGAAAAGGGTTTGATCAAATCACCTTAGATCAAACCCCTTTGGATAGAACCTCGCTAGTTTTAAACCATACCTATAAATGCGTCTCCTTTACACCTATCAAAATACTGATAAAAAATCACTTTTGATTTAGCTTTTGGGGGATCAAATGAATTCATTTAAAATTTATTTGAAATGATTATGGTATTCCTCATAACAAGCTATCCAATGAATATAATTTTAATATGTTTGGTTTTGTTATGTATTTGTTTTTAAGTTTTATTAAACATAGGTTTTTCATCGAAAATGAATTTCTTTGTTCTTCACATGTGGAAAAATAGAAGATTATCAAAAAAAAATTTAAAAATATGAGTGCACCAGATATTGAAGTCCTTGATCCAACAAAAAAAATTAAAATAAATTTTGACATATACAAAAAAAGTTACATTATACAGTCGTGCTGTGTCTGAATTGTAATTCATTTGACTTTGAAATTTGATTAAGGAAAAAATATTCAATAAAAAACTATCTAACCAAGTGGAAGCACTAGATATCAGAGTTACAAATCTAAATTTGAAAGAATTAGAATTTTATCCTTCATGGAAAAAAAGTTATGCGTTATACGGTGTGCGTCACTTTTTAAAAATGTTGTTTTCTGAAAAAAATCAATTTTCATGGGAGATGGAAAAAGAAGTACAATTTGATTCCAAAATTTTTGAAAAAAATACTTTTAGAATCTACAGACAAGATTTGATGAGACTCTAGTTTGTACCATCTTCAAATTCCTCACAGTTTAGCCGCTATAGGTGCCCGAATGTGAAGATTTAGTTTAAAATAATAATTTCAGTGCCCAGTTTGGCCAAAAATTGTAAACCACTATTATGGGATCACCCATCTACTCTTACACTTTGGGCTCTATGAAACTTGGGAGGGTAATCCTACAATGTATACTCAAAAAATTATATGACCACCATTTCAATACATTGTACACAACAGATAATTATCATACAACTTCTCAAAAATTTAGTATATCAAACAATTTGGTAGCTCATTTATTGATATCCTACACTTGGAGCATGAGAATAACAAAACTCAACACAAAAAAAGTACAATAGTACTCATTTGAAAGTTTGTGAATAAAAAGTAATTAGCTGATGAATCAACTAAGAGACCAAATTATTAATACTTTGCATGAATCAATACCTTATCCCAAACATGGATTCAATCTCAACCTATGCAACCAAACAACAATTTAACAATAGCAACATACAATCTCAATAGACACTACATTACAACACTCTTGTAGTACATTCATGATTATCACTACAATTTACAAACATCCTAGCATGCAATTCTTATGAGTTAAAAATCTCATCCAAGAATTTACATTAATTCATTGAACTAATAAGTATGAATGAAATTAAACATCCGTTGAGAAACAACAAAGATGAACAAAATAATTCTTGATTAATTTTATTCATAACTCATAAAACAAGTACAAAGGGGAGACAATAGCCATGAAATTTTTATCACTCTTTATTGTGTTTGCTATATTGTTATCAAAATTACACACATAACAATAGATTCTAAAATTAAGAAAAAACTTAAAACATGCTTGATAGTCCTATTACAATTCACATTTTTGATTACAAGACAATGAACCCCTACTTTCTAGCCTTGAATTCCTTCTTATAAAGATGAAGGAGCAAAACAAGCCTCAAACTAGAAAGTACAAATGTCACTACCTTATAGGACCACTATAACAAAGATGAATTTTTCATTTATTCTTCATTCCTAGGAGGTGGGAAACATGTGTGAAATAGAAGTAGTCTTGATTCATTGTTGGAGATTCGATCCCCTTTTCAAAAAGGTATCTTCAAATAGTTACCTCAAATTCTATGCCGATGCACACCATGTGGAAAATAAAGAGAACATGAAAGAAACAAAGAAAAAAGGAAAAATAATATGTCCATGTCTACATACCATTCATTAATTAAATTTGAAGAAAATACATATATTTTCCATACTTTAGAAAAATTCTAATCTGTACTAAATCTAGGCTATGTAGTGCATTTTCGCCTATCTGCTATTCATCATGATTGCGGAATTCAAAATCAAAATTTAAAATCACCACCCTGACATTTCTTATTAATCCACTACCCCCTCCAAGTATCTACCTCTCCATGCTAGGAATTCCTCTTTAGTAGGCTAGTTGAAATTCGTGACCTCATTTTCACTTTCTCTATAAGGTGCATACTTGGTGACAATTTGGTTAGCCTCCTTGTCAAATTCTAGCAAGATAGTTTCTACATGAGCCAACATATCCATATTTCTCTTTAGTGTTCCCATATCATATTTTTGACAAATTGAAACTACCTGATCTAAAATAACTTTATTAGTTTCATCTTTCCATTCCTATATAGTTTTTATGCTACCATAATCCCTTAGAATGGATGGAAGGATTCCATGATGTGATTCACGAATGGATCTCACCAATTCTCTTATTTTGTTCTCCAAAGATTCTATATTTCCCTTGTACCCTTCAATCTTACCTACAAGAGTAACGGTGGGCTTAAAATTTCTGGGTGAGTTGGCATCATGCCTAGCTCCAATTGACATCAATATCAATTCCCTCATCCTAGGGATCCATATCTCCATAAGAAGAATAGTTCTTTCCTTGTCATTGCCAAAATTTTGTATAGCGGCCACCATTGATGAATAGCTATAGTGAATGTTATTTCATCTATTACTCAATCTTCTATTGAAATGCTCCAACACTATAGTGACAATATCTATGTGTTGAAAAAATGAGTAAAGTTATCTATTTGTTGTTAGTGATGTCACCATGTTGGTAGTATGTTGGCAGCTAGGTTCAGTACCCTTATACCAATGCTTATCCTCTCTGGTGGCTGGTTTGATATTTTGCTTGCCTTTCTAGTATTCTAGTTTGCACTTATCCACGAATCATAATCTCTAGTTGTAGTTTTGGGAAAATACTAATGGATGTTAAAGGTGTGCATGATTAGGTTATTTCATTCTCTAGTGCTTGTATAGCATAGTAGCAACAAATAGATTAAGTGTTTCCTTGTTTCATTGAAGATTATTCCTAGCCAGCTTGTTAAATTAATTTTGATTTGATGTGAAATCTTATGTGCAACCTATTTCTTGGTCTGAGATGACATGATGAAATGTGCTAAATATTGTTTTGTGTGTTTGGAAATATTTTGTGAATAATTTGATCTGACATAATAATGGTTAAAACATTTTGAAAATACTTTGTGGAAGTTGACTTAATTAGTGCCTGCGATGGAGATTGGGTATATATATAAGTATATGGAAAACAGTTTGGAAGTAAGAGTGAATGTGTGACTAAGTGTGAATGGGTGTGTGCTAATATATGCAGTGAGTCTATAGGAAAGTGACAAAGGAATTAGTGAAGAGGTAATGAATGTGAAGGTGTGATAAAAAAGGCAACAGTTGTGAGAATATCTAAAACTGTATCAACACAAGTTAGGTGCATCTTTCCAGTTCATATTTGGGCTATAAAGCATTAGTCTATTTTTTATAATTTTTTTGTAGGTAGTGAGTCTCCTTTCTGGATAGTGAGTCCTTTTTATAGGCAATGAGCCTTTGTACTTGGACAGTGAGTCCTTCCTTTGGCAATAAGCCCCCCTTTGTAAAATACTATATAGTGTGAGTTAACCCTCATCATAGTTTTTCCCTTATTCGGTTTTACATGTAAAAATATAGTGTTCATTGCGTTGATTTACTTTATATTATCTATGTTTCATGCTCATATTTAATAATAAAATAGTGTGAATAATGAATTGAGGAGTGATAAAGTTTTTAAGTTTGAATTTGTGTGACAACTGATTCACCCCCCCTCTCAGTTGTCCTTTTCCTATTTAACAATTGGTATCAACACTTTTGGTTCCTTTGGTAAAGTATAACAACTTGAGGGAGATCCTAAAGATGGAGATAATGAATGAAAAAGGAGAACTCCAGATTGTTCTTGAAGATCTTGATAAAGTTGAAAGAGAAAAAAAATATTTGAAAGAGAATCTTGATGAAGCAGATGAATGTGTTTGGAAATTGAAGGAATAGTTGAATAAATTTTAGGAAAGACACAAAGAAATAAGTGAACAACTAAAACAATAGATAATTGGACTGAAAGTGACAATAGAAGAAAAGAAGAGGATCAAACAATGTTTGAATACAATGGTGCAGAACAAGTTTGAAGAATGTTCTAGACTTGAGCAGGAGATAGTAAATATGAGAGTGGAATTAGAGAAGGATAAAATATTTGAAAATAATTTTAGATCCAACTCCAGTAAACTTGAAGAACTACTTGTAAGATAGAAACCATGTAGAGACAAAGGTGGCTTAGGAGCTGATACTGGTGAATGTTCTAAAGATGTGAAGAAGAATCAAGGTAAGAGGAAGTGGAGAAGGAATTTTACAAGACGACAACCTGTGAAATAGCCTAATGCAAAAAGTTACCCCTCTTTTGATGATTTTTTCTTTTCTTGTAACAAATATGGTCATAGAGTAGCTAATTGTAGAAGTAGGATAAACCAATTTTTTGGCTCTCTTTCTAGAAAATGTTTTGAATGTGGAGAGTTTTTACATAAGGCTACATAATGTAGATCTCAGGTAAGTTTTATTAGTTGGGTGATGAGAAACAGGTTTAATGAAGGCAGAAGGAATCAATTCTTTAATGGCTACTACTATGCCTGTAATAAATTATGATACAGAGAAAATCAGTGCAGATCGAGGAATAATTGAGGAAAATATAATTAGAACTTAGGTGTGATCTATTATAACTACAATAAAATTGGACATGTATCTAAAGTTTACAATAATAAGAAAGGAAAAAAATCTACTCCAGAAGAGAAGAGTGAACCAATAAAGAAGATTGATAGAGAAGAGATGAAGCAAGAGATGGAGAATACTTGGAAGAAGAAATAAGAATAAGAGAAATATAAGATTCCTAATGATTTTGTACCCTCATCTAGTATAGATGAATTATTCAAAATTTAGACCTAGCATGGTCTTAGGTGGAGCATTATCAGAAGATCATAAAAAACCCCTGGAAGAATGGCATGTCAGAGGCTGGCATATGGTCAGAATGTGAGGAATGCTTATTTAGAGGTTCTGGAAGAAGAACTAGAGAAAAATATGCTGGTATGAGGATTTACAGACCATTTGAAGGTTTCTTGTGCTAAATGAAGTGTGTGTTTAGCAACTTTTTGTGTTTTCCACATTTAATGAACTTAGGGAAAACATGATAGTGGATAAGTAGAAATTTGTGATGCTTTTTGGTTAATTGTGCATCTGAAATCATCAAAAAGTACTCTGAATATTTCTTGAAGCATGCTCGAAGTGTTTTTGAAGGGAATTTGAAGATTTATTCAGGTAATCTGGAAACCCTCTCTTTGTTTGCATAAGGAAAGAAGAAAATTGAAGAAGTATCATAGAATTTCAAGAAAGCTAAGCAATGGACAATGACTCATGTAGTGCTACCTCTTTGAAGCTAAAAAGGTTCAAAGTAGAAGAATATGATCATAGGAAAATGAAGGAAATTGAGCTAGGGTTGAGTGAATTTGAATTACAAAATATAAAAACCCTAGGGATGGATTTGTGGAGTGTGTTTCTGTGGGTTTTAGATAAGGAAGTTATCATTTTCTTATTGAACTGTCTTAAGGATGGAAACATTGCTTTGGAAAAACCCTACTTGATCTCAAAGGAAGGAATTAAAGTGAACACTGGACTATGTAGCGTTGGAGAGCTTCCTAGAAAGAAAACTATGAAATATAAAGATGTGGTGGAGTTGACTAGCATTGGCAGAGATCAAAGAGCATTTTTGATTGATACACTTATTGACTTGACCATTAGGTATTTTTCATATGGTATCTCATACAAAATTTATTTCAGGAATCATGAAAGTTCAACTTCAGCTATTGTCATAGACCATTTCCCGCATGATGGTTAAGAAGAATAGACAATTTGATTTATGTAGCTTGTTACTTGAGAATTTTCTTGAAAATATTTGAATGTAGTTGGTTGAGAATTATCCATTTCATTTCGGATCCTTGTTGGTATGGTTGGTGTTTTACTTTCTAAATTCTCTGCTGGGAAAAGATAATGTGGTGTGGGAAGCTGGTATCCTTATTGGAAAACAAATTTATAGACATCTAGATTCTTTGGAAGATAACGAAAATATGTGCAAATCCTATTTCTCATCCTTGCGAGCAAACCCTTACTCCATTTTATCTACAATAAATTGATTCAAATTAGGGTCTTCATCTAGAAAAGAGAATTGGAAGTTACTATCAATGATTCCCCTCCAAAATCAAAAAAGGGAAAGGAAATGGTTGAATACATCATTGATATTTTAGATGAGAAGGAGAAAGAATCATTGACTGGTACTAAATCATCTAATCCTGATGATATCTGGTCTATGATAGTTTAAGTAAAAATGAAGAATATTGGTGAATTATGGGATGCTACCTCACCCATTGACAGACTGAAAATTGATGATGCACTAGTAGATTATCTACTTTGAAAAGGTATTGAAGTATATGTTGTTTTTGATTTCCTACCAAAGAATCCAATTGAGATTGTTGAAGGAAGTATGTTGCTTAAAGGTATAGAAGGACGTAAGATGGGAACCTTGGTTGAAAGAAGATGTAATCTAAGGCTATGCAAAGATTGTTTGGATTAATTGTGGAAACAAAGAAATGTGTGAAAGAAATTTCAGGTGCTTACAAGTATTGTATTCATTGGCCTGCTATTGTAGACAATTTTAGAAGTAGAATTGAAGTGATTGAAGCCAAGGTGAATGATATTGAAAAGTACTTTGAAATATTTGAAGATAAATAAGTGAAACAAAGGATACGATTTGGTGAACTTTAGGATGAAGTGATCATTACACAAAGATAGAGAGATGATGTGACAAAGACCTTTTGGCTTCTCCAAGAAATTGCTAAAGTCTAGTTAGAGTGTTTTTCTGGAATTCTTGTTGATGTTGAAGATATTGAGAAACAATGTTCTGATGTAGATTGGTCACCCTCTTTTACTATGTTGGGATTATTAGAAAGTACATGTACAAAATTGGAGTTTGTTGTTTTTAGTAGGAAGAAGTTGTATCTAGTTCTCAAAGAAAGATATAAGGAGGATTTTTAGGTGAAGAGTGTCATATTTACCTAATTTTTTCTTGCTTAAATGATATGGATGATTGGAATTTTTTGAAATTTTTTGAAATATTTTTGAAATTTTGATGTCACCATGTTTGCACTCATTTTTGGTACCCTTTTCCATTGATGTCAAAGGGGGAGAGAGTTTGAATGGAGAGTGTTGGATATAGTGGAGTGAAAAAAAAAAAAATTCACATGTTGCCATCAATGATAAAGGGGGAGATTGTTGAAAAAATTAGTAAAGTTATCTATTTGATGTCATTGATGTCACCATGTTGGTAGTATGTTGGAAGTTGGGTCTAGTACTCTTATACCGGTGCTTATCCTCTTCAATGGTTGGTTTGGTATTTTGGTTTCCTTTCTGTTATTCTATTTTACACTTCTTCACAGATGATAATATTTTGTTGCTATTTCGGGAAACTACTAATGGATGTTAAAGGCATGCATGATTAGGTTATTTTGTGCCTTGGTGCTTGTATAGTGTAGTAGCAACCAATAAAATGAGTGTTTCCTTGTTACATTGAAGACTCTTATTGGTTGACTTGTTAAGTTGATTTTGATTTTATGTGAAAGCTTATGTGCTACCTATTTCTTTGTCCAAGCTGACATGATGAAATATGCTAAAGATTGTTTTGTGTGTTTGGAAATATTTTTTGAACTATTGGAGCTGACGTAATAATGGTTAAAACACTTTTAAAGTACTTTATTGAAGCCGACCTAATTAGTGTCTGCAATGGAGATTGGGTGTATATATAAGTACATGGAAAATAGTTTGGAAGTATGAGTGAATGTGTGATTAAGTGTGAATGGGTGTGTGGGAATATATGTAGTGAGTCTATAGGAAAGTGACAAAGGAAATGGTGAAGAGGTAATGAATGTGAAGGTGTGATAAGAAAGGAAACAACTGTGAGCATATCCAAAATTGTATCAACACATGTTAGGTGCATCTTTCTAGTTCATTTTTGGGTTATAAAGCCTTACTTTGTTTTATATAGTTTGTTTGTAGGAAGTGAGCCTCCTTGTTGGAAAGTGAGTCCTTTTTGTAGGTAGTGAGCCTTTGTACTTGGATAGTGAGTCCTTCTTTTGGCAGTGTGCCTCCCTTTCTAAAATACTATATAGTGTGAGTTAACCCTCACTGTAGTTTTTCCCTTATTGGGTTTTCCATGTAAAAATATGGTGTTCATTGTGTTGATTTACTCTCTGTTATCTTTGTTTCATGCTCATATTTAATAATAGAATAGTGTGTATAATGAATTGATGAGTGATAAATTTTTTAAGTTTGAATTGGTGTGACAATGGATCCCCCCCTCTCAGTTGTCATGCACCTGTCTAACACCATGCTGCTATTAAAAACCTCCCTATCATGATTATCACATTTCTCTTTATATTAAATTAGCTACTTGAGTAACTCTTCCCTTTTGATATCTTCTTTAGCTTGTGGCCTTTTTGGTGTACTAGGCCCCATTATTGAAATAGGCACACTTCGCATGTTGTATGGAAAAATTACCCATAAAGAACTCACTTTAGTGGTAAATTCAGGGGGTACAGTTTCTTGTGAAGTGGTAGGGGAGTCAACATCATTCTAGTTATGCTTTCTTGGATGCAAAATTTTCAAATTATCCTCCAATAATGCTAACTTTTTCTATAACTACATATTGTATTGTTCAAGCTTTCCATATCTAACCAAAAAATCATTGTATTCTATCCTAAGCTTCTCCTTTTCTACAGTTACAAATTCTACAGCGGTGCTTGTGAATTGTGCAACATGTACTGACATGTTTGCTACCTCTAGAGCTGATGTTTCTAATACCCTCTTTATTATTAGGCCTCCAATGTAATTAGGTGTAGCCTCAACAATGTCATGTTTCCTTATACTTGCTGCTACAGAGAAAATAGCTAATGCCTCCCATTGTTCACTAAATGCAAACCTTTGTAATACAAGTGTAGCCTCTTCTTCTAAATTGTATAGTGGCCTATCACATCTCTTTATTGTATCAAAGGCTATGATATAAGCTAAATCACATTCTAGATGTAACAAAATACCACTATTTCTCACTAATTATTTTCCTTCCTTTGCAGTCATCTTTTGAAACCTAGCTCTCATCTCATTCAAAACCTTTGCCTGGATAGCAAAATTAGGCAATTCTCGATAAATTATTTTTTCTAAGGACAAGATTTTGACATATTCATCTCTCTTAGCCCTATGTACAAATTCCATAAAGGCTTGATACTTTACAAATGATTCATCATCTAAAAATTTTGTGCATGCTTCCACCCGCATATCAACTTTGCCATTAAGTCAAGTGAGATTAGCTTTACTCAATATCATTCATAGTTGTTGTGTCGGCCTCATTATTGTTGTAGTGGGAATTCTTCTTTCATTTCCTAATTTGATACACAAATTTCATCATCAAAGTCTTCATCAAAATAGTCCACCAAACCAACTACTTCAACCTTCTGCACTAAGTGATGGAGCATTGGACCAAGGCACCATAGGTTTTAATGAAGAAAATTGATAAGTGTTAGTATTTTGGTAGGATTAAGTCATGTTTTTTATTTTAATAAGGTCTTTGAGACCATTTATCATGTTTTTAGTGGTTAGGGATCATTTTGGAGTCACTTGGGTAAAATTTGTAAAAAGTTGCTCTATGTGCAAGCAAAAATTATCGAGCAACTTTGCATTTTTTCTTTTGTAGGGAAGTTGAAAGGTTGGAAAGTTGAATTTAGTTGTTTTTAGTTGGTTTGAGTTTTTAAAATCTTAAATAATCCTAGGGAATTCAAAGACAAGGTTTTGGAGATCATTTTGAAGATTGAACATCAATAAATCACTATTTTGTTGTATTTTCAAAGCTTAATTTGCTGCTAGAACAACTTGTATAGCCTTGTACAGCCTAGGAGTGAGAAAAAATTGATTGGAACTTATGGTGCATTGAATATTTTTTATTTTTCCATTGATTTCATTTTATTTCATTAAGTTTTGAGTAAATTAGAGCACTTTTTCTCCAAACTGCTTGAAACCCTCACTAGGGTGAGTGATGATAGGAAATAATGGATTTCTCCTTATTCCACAATTGAATAAACCTTAAACCTAGTGGAATGAGGGTAGAAATGTTGTGCTTTGTGTTATTGAAGTTGCAGGAGTAGGGGGATGAAGATTGGTGAAGATTTGTTGATGCCCTAGGTCGAAAACTCATGAGTTTGGGCAAATAAGATGCATAGGAGTTAGGTTTGGTAGAAAAAATCTTGGGAAAGGGTTTTTAATGGTTGGAAAAAAAATTTCAGACTCTTTTTGAAATTTAGAGGCTATTGGATTGAATTTTTAAGGACTGGTGTGTGAAAACCTCATTTTGACCTATTGGTATAAGCCTAATTAGGCCTAGTTTCAAGCATAGCAATAATGTTTTGACCTTTATGTTTCAAAAAAACCTCACCTACAAATTATGTATGTTTTCAAATTTCATAATGGTATCTAAATCTGCAATTATTTTCTTGGTATGAGGTTTGGTTTGAAAATTATAAGGGAAAAACCTAGTTGCAAGTGTTACAAGGAGAATAGTGAGATTGTGAGAGAAACCCACTAAGTTAGGGTTCTAAATTTGAAAAGATTGTTTTGTTGAGTTGGTTTTGAGTTTTTTGTAATCCCCACCTCTTCTCTACATCAAATTGGTATAATATCATAAGTAGGTCTTTAAGGGAGAGAAGGTGTGAAGGAAAAGAGAACAAGATGCCTCCAAAGAATAACAATATGGCTAGGGAAATGAATGAGATGAAAGAGAGGACTGTAAGGGAGATTAGAAGGTTGAGGGAACAAAAAGATATGGTGGTAGAAAGGCTTGAGGCTATTGAAACCAGTTAGATAAGAGATGTGTTTCTAGGTGATGAGAGTTACCCTGAAGAAGAAGGAGAAGAAGCGAATGAAGAAGAGGAAGAGGAATTAGATCCTCATGAGAAGAGGATGGCTAAGATACTGAGAGCATTCAATGCAAATAAACACAAGGTAAAAATGGATGTACTTATGTATGGAGGTAATTTTAAATGAGAAGGATATTTTGGATTGGATTGCAACACTTGATAATTATTTTTAATGTGAAGATGTACCTAAAGAACAAAAGGTAAAGATTGCAAAAAAAAAGTTGAAGGGACATGCCTTATTATGGTGGGATTATGAGCAATTTGAAAGGAGGAAGAAAGGCAAGTCAAAAATTGTTTCTTGGGATAGAATGGTGGCTAAGTTCAAGGGTAAGGTCTTACCAACTAAGTAAGGAATTGAAATGCACAAGAAACTTCAAGGCCTGAAGCAAAGAGAAATGGATATCAAGGATTATACTAATGAGTTATATAAGTTGAGTATAAGGGTAGGTCACATGGAGGATTATGTAAAGAAGGTAGCTAGATATCTTAGTGGGTTAAGATTCAACATTCAAGATGAGTTAACTTTGAAAAATCCAAGAATGATTGAGGAATGTTATCAAATAGAAATTAGGGTTGAAGAAAAACTAAAGAGAAGGAAAGACAAGTCAAATATGGGAAAAGGAAACAATTCTAGAGGAAGAGGTTTAGTTTCTAACTCAAGGAAGCCATATGAGAGTCAAGAATACACAAATAAAGTACAAGACCAAGTTTTTGATCACATAAGTGGATTTAGAGGAGGTATAATAAGCTTTAGAGGTAGATTCGGTGGTCAAGGAAGAGGTTCATAAGGATTCATAGGAAGGTGATATCAATGCAACAAGTTTGGACATCAAGCATGGTAGTGCAATGAAGGTCAAGCTTCTACTTCACATGGAGGTGAGAGAAGAGCTCAATTGGTGCGAGAAGATGATAATGAGAGTGTAAACTCTCCATCACAACATGTTGCTCCTAAGCTTGGTGAATCACCTATGGTAAGAAGAACTCTCATCAATGCATTAGTAGAGAAGGAACCACCACAAAGGAGTCTTTTCAAAAAAAAATTTAAGTGTTTGGGTAAGGTATGTAAAGTTGTAATTGATTTAGGAAGCACATATTATATGGTTTCAATTGCGATGGTTGAAAAACTCAAGTTTCCTAGAATACCACATGATACTTCTTATGAAGTTTCTTTGTTGAATGAGGGTTAATATGTTTTGGTAAATGAACAAAGTTGGGCGAAGTTCAATATAGGAGGGTATAAGGACAGAATTTTATGTGACATATTACCTATGTATGTGTGTCATTTGTTGCTAGGGAGGCCTTGGAAATTTAATAGGCATGCTATGTATGATGGAAGGAGGAATACCTATGAGATAGAAAATGATGGGGTCTCCTATACCTTGATACCACTAAAAGAGGAGGACAAAGGACAAAGTAAGGGAGATAATGTGATGATGGTAGGTAGGAAGGAGTTTATAAAGGTAGAAGAAGAAAAGAATATGGAGTTTTCAACCACTTCTAAACTTGAAGGTACTAAGATAGTAGACTTGAAGAATGATTTGATTTTGGAGGTAAATAATATCAAGAAGGTCAAGGATACATTGATTTTGGAAGTTAAAGAATGGGTTAAGAAGTATGTTGCCATGATGGTAGGAGAAGTGTTTCATTTAGTGCTTTTTAAAGAGGAAATTAGCCATTCCATTTATTTTAGACTAGAAGTTAGCATTCCTAATCAACCAACAGTTATAGGGGACCATAATAGATGGAAGAGATGATAAGTAGAGGTGACAAGGTCCTGGATAAGTTGCAGAGAGATGTGGACAAGCCCAAGTACACCATTGAAGTGAAGAGGAAGGAAGTGCATTACAAGGAAAAAGGAGATGTGGTTGTAGATGAAGAATTAGATTTGACAACATTATCAAATAAGGAAGCAAAGATCATCCATCAAGTGAAGAGTAAAATTATCAAATGAAGAACCTAAAGGTGTTAGATACAATCTTCAAGAAGCTAAAAGAATATAAGGTCAGACTGAATCCTAAGAAATGTGTCTTCGGTGTCACATCTGGAAAACTATTGGGATACATAGTGTCTTGACAAGGCATTGAGGTCGATCTAGCAAAAGTAAAAGTCATCATAGACATGCCCCTGCCTAGAGGAATCAATGAGCTCATAACCCTACAGGGTAGAGTACAATCCATTTGACGCTTCATAGCCCAATTAGCTGATAAATGTCAACCATTCCAATATCTCCTATGCAGGGGTAACCCCTTTGTGTGGACAGATAAATTCCAAGAAGCATTTAGACACATAAAAGATTACTTATTGTCACCACCAGTCCTCATGTCGTCCATTCACAAGAAACCATTGATCCTATACATTTCTGCCACTACTTTAGCACTGGGGGCATTGTTAGAATAAAATGACCATGAGGAAAGAGAAAGAGCTATATATTATATTAGTTGGACATTGGTCGGATATGAATTTAACTACACACCAATTGAATGAGCTTGCCTAGCTATGGTCTTTGTAGCATAGAAGCTAAGACATTATATGTTAAGTCATCAAACACAACTGGTAGCAAAGATTGACCCCCTCAAATATTTGTTAAGTTGGGAAGCATTAACATAACGTCTAGAAAAATGGGTCATGATTCTGAGTGAATATGACATTCTATATGTAGAAAGAAAGGCAATAAAAGGACAAGTCATAGCGGACCAACTGGCAGATGCACCCTTACAAAGTGATCACCCATTAGTGACAAATTTTCTAGATGTTTCGATATTCCATACAGAACCAAAGGCACCTTGGCAACTCTATTTTGATGGATCACACACAAATCATGGCTTAGGGGTAGGAATCCTATTCATCACCCCTCAAGGAGATTCCATTCCTAAGTCTTTCTGCATTTCCTTCCCATGCACCAACAATGTGGTGGAATATGAGGCACTAGTTACAGGACTAAGAATGGCAATAAAATAAAAAATCAGAGCACTACATATCTATGGGGATTCTCAACTCATCATCAACCAGGTTAATGATGACTATGACACAAAATATAAGAAGTTGATGCCCTACAAATGGATGGTGGATAGTTTCCAAATGTACTTTCATATGGTAACTTTTGAATTTTTTTTGAGAACACAGAACAAGGCAGCAAATGCAATGGCTACAATAGGCTCCCTACTCGACATACCAAGCAACACACCTCAGCTAGAATTCCTAATAGAACAATTGCTGGTCCTCGCCTATGACATTTCAGAGTCTGAGATGGTCTACGAACTTCTTGGTCCTGACTCTCCATGGTACCAGGATATTTATGACTATTTTAAGTCTCAAACCCTTCCACTGAACCTATCCAACAACCAAAGGAAGTATTTTATACGAAAAGCCAAAAGGTATGCCATCATCAGTGACACCCTTTACCACTGTAGCTTTGATGACACCCTCCTTAGATGTCTCAACACCAATGAAGCATGTACAACCTTATGCGA
Organism: Sequoia sempervirens; assembly: GCA_007258455.2. Taxonomy (NCBI): domain Eukaryota; kingdom Viridiplantae; phylum Streptophyta; class Pinopsida; order Cupressales; family Cupressaceae; genus Sequoia; species Sequoia sempervirens. Next base: position 27,145 of record VDFB02071671.1, read on the forward strand.
AGTACATGACGGTATATGTGGGTCTCATTCGAGTGGTCCTACTCTAGCCAAGAAAATAACGAGACTTGGGTACTATTGGCCGACTATTGAAAAGGATGCAATATAATATGTTAGGAATTGTCACAAATGCCAAATTCATAGTGATTTGATCCATGCTCCAGCATAGGAACTTCAGCCGATCACTTCTCCTTGGCCTTTTTCTCAATGGGGACTCAACCTCATGGGTACGATTCATCCGACCTCGTCCAATGGCCATAAATTCATCATCACCTCCACTGAGTATTTTACAAAGTGGATTGAAGCCATCCCTCCGACATACATAACCGGAAAGAAAATATCCAAGTTCATGCTTAACTACATCATTTTCCGGTATGGCCTTCCATAATCCATCATCATTAACAATGGACGTCTATTTAAAAACCAAGACATTTGAGAGTTATGTGAGTGATTTCATATCCAACATCATTTTTCATCTCCATATTACCCACAAGGAAATGGTCAAGCTGAGGCATCAAATAAAACCATTGTCAAAATCCTCAAAAAGACTGTCAATGATGCTAGCTGTGACTGGCATATCCAACTCAACCTCGCTTTGTGGGCTTACCGCACAAGTATTCGTATGCCTACAAGAGCTACTCCATTTTCCCTGGTCTTTGGGGCTGATGCTATCTTTCCCATTGAGGTTGAAATTCCTTCTTTACGAGTCTCCCTGAAGGGTCTAATAGATGAAAAAGAATATAGACAATCACACCTGCACGAGTTGGAAATGTTAGAGGAAAGAAGGAAAAATTCCCTGAACCATCTACAAGAATATTATAACCATCTTTGTCATAGTTACAACAAGAAGGCTATGGTCAAGAAATTTGACATTGGTGACTTAGTTCTCATGAAGAACCCTAAAAACTAGGCTGACAAAGAAAAGCTAGGAAAGTTTGAACCAAACTGGTTGGGTCCTTACATTATCATATCTTCTTTTGGTTCTAGAGCATATCAATTGGCTACCCCAGATGGAGAACAACTAACAGAGCCTATTAATAGTTTACATCTCTAAAAATTCTATGCATAGCATTAGGAGATCGAGCTAAAAATTGAAAAATGACGAAAATAGTAAAGAAAAATGATTCATCCAATAGTGAGAACCTAGCAAATAGGTGCCATGCATAATCAACCATTGCTCTGCCATCTACTATCACTTTGTCTACCTTGGCATAGGATGAAAAGTATCTCCCGCCATTATCACACAAATCACCACCACATTATTACCCTTCCCTTCATGGTTGATAACGATTGACATCAAGTTCTCTATATTGTCTATTTGGTACTCTAGGCACATCCCTTTCATATCCCTTAAAAATTGGCTAAGTCTTGGACTTGACTGGGAGAAAAATGTTTATCATGTAATTACAGTGGATGACACACATGGTTTCGGCAAATTGGAAAAATGTCCTGAAGAAAGACCAAAAGCATCTCAAAAATTCTTGAAGAAAGACCAAAAACATCTCAAAAAGTCTTGAAGAAAGACCAAAAAACATCACAAAATGTCTTGAAGAAAGGTCTAAAAATCACAAAATGTCCTGAAGAAATCCAAAGAAATCAAAACATGTCAAAATCCTAAAAAAGGAGTCAAAGTCAGTCATGTCAGTTAGTCCATGTCATTTTTGAACTACGTGGTCTCTACATATGCTACGTAGGCAAGACTCCCTTTATTGAGTCCTCGAGACATTCAATTAGTCCTTTTAGATTTATCAAAATAAAATTGTGATTCAATCCTGGGTCATCAAGACAAAGTCATTGGTCATGTCAAACTACGTGATCTCTACTCATGTGCTATGTAGGCAAGACTCAATTTGTTAAGTCCCTGAGACATTCAGTTAGTCCTTTTAGATTTATCAAAATAAAATTGTGATTCAATCATGGGTCATCAAGACAAAGTAATTGGTCATGTCGAACTACATGGTCTCTATGCATGTGCTATTTAGGCAAGACTCACTTTATTGAGTTCCCGAGACATTCAGTTAGTCCTTTTAGATTTATCAAAATAAAATTGTGATTGAATCTTGGGTCATCAAGACAAAGTCATTGGTCATGTCGAACTATGAGGTCTCTGAGTGCATGACGTAGGCAAGGAAATCTATTGATGAGCCCTTGAGGCTGCATTAGGTTAGTCTATTAGGGTTCATAACACTACACTGGCACACACATCATAAATCTTCAAGCCAAGATAAATCATTCACTAAATGGGAAAACTCTTAAAACAAGGTATGGAAATATTTTATTCAAATGTGTCAATCATATTATCACAGAAAAATTGACGTATAATTCAACACAAGTCAAACTCAGCCAAACTTTAGTCAACCTTGGTCAAAACAAATCACATTATCATAATTGGTCAAACTGTCAACTCTTGGTTCACTTTCAGATGTGTCCTTCTGAAAGATAGCCTCTGTCATTCATACCTTAGGATGTGTCCTTCCTAGGCATCGTTACTGTCTTCAGATGTGTCCTTCTAAAGAAAAAACTCTATCATTTATGCCTTAGGATGTGTTCTTCCTTGGCATCATCACTGTCTTCAGATATGTCCAACTAAAGAACAATCTTTGTCACTTATGCCTTAGGATGAGTCCTTCCTAGGCATCCTCATGTATCATCTAGCATTTTGAGGGGTCCTTTTGATTTTTAAGGATCAAACCCTCTCGACATCAACATTATTCAGGATGTGTCCTTCCTGAATTTGACAATCTTTGGCATTTCTTCATCTTGGCATTGTCAAAACATGACACCTTGGCATCTCGACATCATCAAACCTCACATCTTAAACACTCAGAATCTAGACACAATTGGAAAAAACTTGGCACTTGTCTTTTGGCTTTCATCATGGTACTATCTTTTCAGCAAGATCCTGCTAATGGGGTTTAGAAAAGCAGCGACGTATCATAATTATCTTATCTTGTCTTTTGGCTTTTTATTATGTTACGAGTTTTTCAGCGAGATTCCAACAACAGGATTTAGAGAAGCAGTGACGTATCATGGCGTTTGTCTTGACTCTTGACATGCATGATTACTAGTTTCTCAGCGAGATCCTGATTTAGGGATTTAGAAAAACAACGACGTATCATGATGATGGATTTATTTTGTATTTTGACAATCATGTTGCTAGTTTCTCAAGGATGTCTTGGAAACAGGATTTAGAGAAGCAACAACATTTCATGATTTGTCCTGCTTGTCTTTTTCTACTTATGGTTGATTATGACAAAAAGATTGGGGCCATTGCGCTCTTATTTTGAGTCATGATCATCCTTGTCTGTGACTTCTTGTCTTAGGTGATGATACGACCTTGCACACCTTGATCTATGTCATATCATGGTGTTTGTTGGCCATCACAACAGTATACCCAATGATGATTAAGAGCAATAAATATTAAAGTCCTATGGTAAAGTTTTGAAGGATTCAGGCTAGGAACTAACATGCATCTCCTTTGGTCATATAAACATTGCATTAACATAATCATCAACATAACATCCATTTCATAAGTACATTATGCATATCATTATCATCATCACCACAAAATCAACATAACATATAAATAAGCATTGCATCACCACGACATCATAATCATTAGTAAGCATCATATGACATCTGTGATACATCATAAATCAACAATATACATCATGCATCGTGTCTCACATATCATAATGCATAAATCAAATAACATCACATAACACATATGTAGGCCATATGAAAACTACATTATGATATAATATTACCTCAAAAATGTACAATGTCAGAGGATAAAGTCAAGTGATATCCCAAAAGTGGAGCTCGTAGGATCAATACTATATACATGAATGTGTCATAATAACAAAAAGTCCCCTAGGATAGACTCTCATCATCCCCTCATGGAGAAGAGTGTGTTGGTGGAAGCCCTATAACTAGCACTAAAGTGATGGGTGGACCTGTGGGAACCTCTATTTGTGCACCTAGTGGAACTGACACTGGTGGTATAAGTGATGTCACTATGGCCTGAATCTGAGAAGTAGAAGGATTTTCCACTAGTGGTTGCCCCTATTCTGACCTCTACACTGAACCAGTAGACCCATGACTGTGGATCGAGTGGTGACTCAAGGCGTGCCTACATGAATGGTGGGACCTGTGACCTGATGTGTGTCCGATCGAGGTAGACCCTCCTATACTCATGTGGCTCCTGATACTGCTCCCACTCCTTGATCAGTGGCCATTGTTTGTCCTTGTCCACGACTGCAACAATGTAGGATCTCATCCCTCAGGAGGCACTGCCTGCTCATATAGAGTCTTGTATTGACCCAACCTCATGCTCACCTTGGCTAGCTCACAAGCCACATCCCCTGAGGGCCCTGTACATGGTGTGGAAAACTTGATGCACAACTGAGCTGAGTCCTAGTAATGGATCACTACCTAATCCTACTCTACCTGAGCCACCTCTAATGTTGACTATAGTGATTGGACCTATGCGGTACTCTCATTCAATCTCCTTTGAAGATCAGCCACTCATTGGTCTGTCGTGGCATCAAGAGGCAACTCCGAACTGGAAGGTATCTCCTCCTCACCCTCTACCATCCAACATCGGAGGAGTCTCTCAACCTCATCCATAGCATCATCGTCATCATCATCATCCTCTCCCACATCCTCCTCTCCGGCCTCTGCCACCTCCACATCCTCCCCTCTAGCCTCCACCACCTCCACATCCTCCTCTCTCTCCCTCTCCTCCTGCCTCTCCTCACCCTCTCCCTCTTGTCTTGGTTGTTCCTCCTCCTCTCTCTCCCCCTCCTCGGCCACCTCGAGGATATCATCTAATGCTACCCTCACCACATGTGGGTGCACTCTCCAACCTTGTCTCTTACCATCTCTCCTTTGCCTCTGGCCATCTCCCCCATCATCCCCATCATCTCCACCCCTCCCTCTGACTCTACCTCCATCCCGGTCTCTCCCCCTACCTCTGTCCCTACCTCCATCCCTGCCCCGGCCTCTACCCCTGACACCACCTCTACCTTCCCACCCGACCCTCGACACATGAGGTATCATTGACCACCTATGTACAAGTGCTGGCCCATCAGGATCTGTCAATGGCACTGGTCTATGTGCCTACCACCATAAATCATAGTCTGTTGTGGTCCTGGGATTCGATATCCCACCCCTCCATCCCCATGGCTGGGCTCCTAGCCCATCAATCTATTGTTTAGCGAAGGCTACTGGAATGGCTGGCCCCCAAGCATACACTCTGGAAGATCATGCGTACTCAACTATCCCTACAGGTACACCTTGTTACTCTCCAAACTGCCTAAGGACATGTTGCGACAAATACATCTCAATGATCAATTGACTCTACATACTCCTTCCAATCAAATAATGATACTGTCTGCATAGACTCAGATGATCCACCTCATTGTCCCACTGCTCGTAGTCTCTGTACGACCTTCAGATAAAGGACACCATCATGTCAATCTGATGTCGCCACCAACTTGTCTTGCCCATTCGTGTCTGCTGTAGGGTGCTTGCATAGCATTAGGCATAGGGAATCCCCTCCACCAATTGTGGTCTCTCAATTGGTTGGAAAAATATAGCACTATGCTCCCAATCCCATATCATCATCAATGTCATACCACATGAGATAGTCTCGGCTCTTCGGTAAACAACCTCGTGTCGCTGGTGGTAAAGCGTCCCCAGTAAACAAGGACCCTAGGCATAAACTATCCTGTCCCGTCTCATCCCAATGAGAACATCCATGTCCCCGATGATCAGGAATCAAAATACCTCCTTCAATGTCACTAAAAAGGCATCAAATTAAGTGTAATGCTTAGCCATAAACTCCCACTAGATCTCATATCCTTGGATGCCAAGTCCTGTGCCCTCATCTCGGTAATGCACTTTAAATGTCTAGTCACCATGATGAGGGTCATAGACGATCCACTCTCCTCGGATTGGCACTCATAGAATTTGGTAGACATCCTCTAAGGTAATGGTGGCCTCACCTGTCAGCAGGTGGAAGGAACAAGTCTCAGAATGCCATTGCGTGCACAATGCAATCAACAATCCCCTATTCGCCTTAATGACGGGCATATAGGTGACATAGAATAGACCTAGCTGCATTAGTCATCGTCACTCCCTCAGAGTCAGCTGGTCAACAAACTAAAATGTCGTTGGCCTACTCTCTCATGTGTATATCGGGGCAAGCTGTCTCTACACAAGCCAAACAATGTGTCAGTGCCTTTTGCAAAACTGTCAGTATCATCAAAAGTATTCAAGGTTTCAGAAACATCAAAATTAGCCCTAGCCGTGCAAGTAAGGTCAAATGCGTCACACTTAGGAAATTGCATCATAAATAATCGAATGTGTTGTTTTGTACTTCAAATGCGTTGCAACAAGGCAATTGCAGCACTCGGTTGTTCAAATGCGTTGCATCAGAGCACTTGCATTGTGATATTTGACAATTGCGTCATTCAATTCAAATGTGTCACTTCAACATTCGAATGCGTCGCGACATGTTGGTTGCAGTGTTCCAATTGGTGAGTGTGACTCAAAAAAGCGAATGTGTCATAATTTTTGGAAAATGCGGCACAAAACCTCAGGTCCCCTAATTTAGCATGTCATTTGCATCACGGCGCATCAAATGTGGTGAATGTGAATGATGAGGGAGCAAACCTGAGATACAGAAATATAATAGAGAATAATATTTTCTATTAAAATATGGAACTCTTACATGCAGAGAATTCCAAATCCTCAAGCTCTGTGATACATGCAAATTACAAAAGTTTCAAAAATTATAGAATTACAAAAATTTACCTAGATCCGCTTTCGCAGTATGCGAATTCTTTTCCCCAAAAAGTTACCCAAAAATCAGAAACTAGCACATAAATAGCCCCTTTTCAACTTGGAGCCAAAAACAACATTCGAGTTATGAGTTTTGGCAGTTTGGCGCCAAAATTACAATTTGAAATTCAATTTAAATTCACATTTGAAAATTAGCACATTTCTTAAATATGCACCAACTTCCGGAAGCCATAACTTTTAATTTGACTGTCGGATCTTCAATGATAATACCTTTTCAGAAAGCTCTCAAAAAAACAATGCTCCTCAAAGTAGGACCTACAACCTCCACTTTGGCGATCTACAAATTTTCGGGCCCATCCGGAACAGTTTAGGGTCTCATATTGGACTCGGAAGGTTTTTCAGGGCAAAAACTAGAAACTGGAACTTGAATAACTTTCAAACCGTGAATTATCTTGACCTGATTCTTTCACCAAAGTGTTTTTTTTCATCCTGAACCTTCCCCTAAATTTTTGTCTTCCCATGCCTTCAAATTCTCACCTGCTAAAAATAGCAGTTGAGTAGAAAAAGTAGAAAAGCAGTTCTGAAAGTTGAAAAATCTTATTCAACGAAAAGGGTATCCAAAAATGCAAAAACATCTACAAGAAACAACAACTGGAACACAAAATGGAAATCATCTTTTTGGGTGATGCAAGATTGCCCTCACACCACTGGATGCTCCTGCATCAGACACCTAGGGTAATTTGAGAAGTTACCCCATCACATCTCAGATGGTTGAGGAAAACCCAAATGGTCAACCTCTGCCTTAGACAGCCAGGATGAATCTTGGATAGGTCTTGCTCTCCACTTTACTGGATATTCTTCATACTACCTATTTCTCGTACTCCTTCCCACATGGTTATCCAAGATTTCTTCAATCTGCTCCTTCTCTGAAGTAGGTGTTGGAATACCATACTGTTCTATTATTGGTACTTCCTATGTGCCACCTTCATGATACTCTGTCAAATCTGAAATATTGAACACAGGGGAAATGTTGACTCCATCTGGCAACTCTACCTCATATGCATTCCTTGATTCATGCCTCTTCACAATTTTATAGGGACCAAACTTCTTCATCTTCAATTTGTTATAGGTTCCCATTGGAAACCTTTCTTTTCTCAAGTGGACCATCACTTCATCACCAATCTGAAACTCCTTAAACTTCCTCTTTTGATCTGCCTTAGCTTGATACTGCATATTCATCTTGTTAATATGTTCTCTTACCTTCTCATGTATATCCTTGATGTGCTCTGCAAATTCTTTAGCTTTGACACTTTTCTTCTTCTCTTAGTCCATCTTCCTTAATTATGGAGCGGTCCTGGGACTACCTCCATACACAATCTGGAATGGTGATCTACCAGTGCTTCTATTGACATAATTGTTATAAGAAAATTCTACCTGGGGTAAGATCAAGTCCCATCCCTTGGGTTTATCACCTACCAAGCATCTTAGTAGGTTGCCTAGACTCCTGTTCACAACCTCAGTCTACCCATTAGTTTGTGGATGGTTCTAAAGGAGTGTTTTCTATGGGTTTGTTACTATCAATTTTCAAAGGGTTTTTGTTTAATGTTTTCATTTTGTGGGTATGTGTGCAATGTGATAAAATTGTTGAGGTTATAGAGTGTTGGTGAATTGTTATTGTATACCTTGGGCTATATTGTGGCTTTTTGCATGTGGGTGGCTATTGAAACCAAAGTTGTTTGATTTATGGCTTTCATTTTGTGTTTATGGTTGGAACAGAATAAAATAAGTAATGTCATTGATTCTATGTTTGGTTACATTAGGTATTATTGCTATTGTTTTCTATCTTAGGCTATATTGGGTATTTTTTTATAGCAATATATATGTGTATATATCTATACATATATACATATATTTATATATATTAATTTTTCATGGGTCTCTCTTTATGGCTTACATTGAGTGGATATGTTGGCAACGGGGAAAAAATCCTTGACTTTATGTAGGTTTTGATGATTGTTATTGTCTAGCTCAGCCTATATTGTGTCATTTTCAATTAGGTTATGTTAAAAAGACTATATTGTTCCAATTTTCAATAAGGTGTTGTTCATAGAAGAGAAAATTATTTGTTAAAACAAATTATGTTTCATTTATGGACATGTTATATGGGTCAACTTTTGATGGGTTTCTCTTTAATGTTTGTGTTTTGTGGGTATGTTTGCAAGGGGATAAAACTGTTGAGGTTATGCAGTCTTTGTCGATTGTTATTGTATGGCTTGGGCTATATTGTGGCTTTCTACATCTAAGTTGTTGTTGAAACTAATGTTGTTTGATTTATGTCTTTGGTTTTCTAGTTATGGTTGGAATAGAATAAAATAATTACTGATGTTGATTCTATGTTTGGTTACATTTGGTATTATTAATTACTGTTCTCTACCTTAGGCTATATTGGGTGTATTGTAATATTAATATATTATATACATATATATGTATATATATGTACATATATTTATATATATTTCAATTTTCTACTGTTGATTATATTTATGTATATGGTTTGTCATTGTTAGTTTGCGAGAATGTGCTATTGAGAAGGCTATATTGTTTTAATTTTTTCATAGGGTTGTGTTGAGAAATGAGTATATTTTAACTTGGTTTTGTTTCTATGAATCTTTGTGAGTTTCTTTTTATGGCTACCATTTTGTGGATATGTTTGGAACAGAATAAAATTGTTGTTATGCACCATTACTAGTGGACATGAATGAAAATTAAAACAATACACCCTTTTCAACAACACCTTGTCCAAAATGAAACAATATATTCTTGAGCTATCAATATACCAAACTTGATGAATATTACCACTTTCTAAAAATAGAAAACTTCAACATATACATATATATACATATTGTACCATAGAAAAATGGACCTTTCTCATTTTCATAGTCTTTTAGGCCTTGTTTCATAGTGTTGAAGCTATGTTGCTTTAATTTTATGATGTATCTTGGCTTGAACATGCTTATTTTGGTGCTAAGACTCAAATAATGACATCTTGTGAAAGTGTTGTGAAGTGTTGTAAGACATTTCTACACTCTTCTACACTCTATTTAATGCATTTCACCTAAAAACTACCTTTTCACTCATCAACAAGTCCTATATTGAAGTGTTGCAAAGTCTTGTAACTAGATTTCACACTTTTCTAGGCATATTTCCCCTATTTACACCCTTCTCATGCTTTATTTTGTCTCTTTATGCCCTCATATGCTTATATTAAGTGTGTTTTTAGGTCTTATCCCAATAAACAACATTAAACACAACTTTATTTTCAACACTTGGTTTTGGGTCCTAGGTGGGACTCATTCGCCAAGGGTGGCGAATGAGTCCCCCTTGGCCCCAAATTCAAAATATTTCAAATTTCTTTCAGGATTTTACTAAAAATTCACTTCATGTCACCCTGTGATGAGGTATGAACGAATACTAAGGCATAAGATTTGTATAAATATAATTTTTCACCTCATTTTACATCTCCTAACTCAATTCAAGTAATCTCCTACAATTTCCACATTCACTCAAGCACTCAAGCATTTTGCATCTTCAATTCAAGCACTCTCAAGCACTTTGGAGCAGCCTTCTGACATCACTTCAAATTTGCATATTCAAGGATGTGGTAAGTTTGCAATACTCCCATGTTATTCATTTATCATTCCTATTGCATGTCATTCATTTCAATTGGGTTTAATTACTAAAGTGGGGTTTGACCAAGGCAAACCCCTATTCACTAATCCCTCAACATTTTTCCCCTTTGCATGTGTCTTTGTAGCCTTTGTTTTGCAGATTTAACAGTTTTAAAGGTGTTGAAAATTGGATTCCAAGTCAACTAGGCTCTTCAAATCAACTCATCATCTATTCATGCAATTTGAGTGACTTTCAACCCATTTTTTGTAGAATTGACCCTGACAACTTGATATTCAGTCATTTTCAGATATGGAGTAGCACTGTTGACCCTTGAATTTTTAGAAATCTTGGGGAGCACTGATTTGCCACCCTTGGTGAATGAGTCCCACTTGAAATTTGGAAATCTAAATTTTGTCAAAAATCACTTCCCAGCTGTCAAAAATCAGTTCCTGACATATTTTCACCAATAGGAGGACTGATTCGCCACCCTTGGTGAATAAGCCCCACTGTTAAAAATAATAAAATTTAATTAGCATTCTAGACATTCCAGAAAGCTCACACATCATCCAGGTGCACTTAGATTTGACCCTGTACTTTCTATTTTTCATAGTTCTTTCTATCTCTTCATATTTCATAGTTTCTGCATATCACATTGTGTTTTCAAAAAAGGAATAAATCTTAGTTTTGCATGTATTTTAGATCATTTTAATCAGTAAATTCCATTTATTTTAGTTAGTTTACATCATATCACATCATACATGTCTTTATTTGAATGAACACCTAGCATTTTAGGATCCAAATCTCTCTCTTTCTAGGTGAAAAACTTAGGAAGAGAGCAAGCATTTCGGATCCTAAAATTTGTGTTTCACATATATATACATCTGATTTCAAATAGTTACATGTCTACACCTTTTGTAGCCATCAACACATTCCATCTACCTTCACATAGATTCCACAACCAATGAATGCACTTGCACCTTCATAGAAGCTTTCCATCCTTACTCATAGCTACCTTTAACAACAAGATAGACCCTCCGAATGACACCGAACAATACGTTTCCGATAACAGCATCAGCATTCGTTCCACAAACATGCATATGTATACATAGGCTGACTAGAATGAGGAAAAACAAGACAAGGCTTGTTGTGGAAAATGGAAGCCTTAAATAGAACAATTTAGTGTAAGGCAGACGATAATAGTGAACAATGCCTCAGACAAAGCAACATGAATGACATAACATTAAAACTATTTTATTGCATTAAAAACACAAGATAACATCCAAGCACCTTCACATAGATTCCACAATCAATGAACCCACTTGCACCTTTATAGAAGCTTGTCATCCTCACTCACAACTACATTCAACAACATAAACCCAAGGAATTTCATCCAACAATATGTTCTTGATACTACATAGACATTCATTTTACAAACACATGTATGTATACATAGCCTGACTAGGACGAGGAACAAAAATGCAAGGGACGGTGTCATAAATGGAAGCCATAGATGAAACGGAATAGTGTAAGGAAGATGGAAACAATGAACAATGCCTTATGCAAAGCAACATGAACTACACAACATTAACTATTTTATTGCATTGCAACCATTCCCACAAAACAAAAGACATAAATGAAACAATATTGTTATCAACAGTCACCTAGATGGATAGAGGTGAAAAATACTAAAAATCATTGTGACAAATCCATACAAAAACATTCGCACACAAGGCGAACCATAAATCAAACAATATTGTTGTGAAGAAAGAATATACTCTCTTTTCAATGGAACCCTATCAAAAAGGCAACAACATACCCTAAAACAAAACAACTTGTATAACATTAACTATTTCATTGCATTGCAACCATCGCACACAAAAGCACAACTTCCATTAGTGACTCACATGGAAAACCCAGAAAACATAGAAATCTCCCAGTAATAGACCGACTCAAAACCTTCACTTGGAGAACACAAACCCAAAATGAACCGATGTTGGTTTCAATGGTAACCAAGATGTGAAGATTCACCAAAAAAACAATAGATTAACTATTTTGCAACCATTTACACACACTGGAAGCCATAAATGAAACAATATTCCCAATAGTCACACAAATTCCAAAACCCACAAAACACAAGAAAACTTGATTTGAAGATTCACCAAAAACATACCAGATTAACTATTTTGCAACCATTCCCACAAAACCAAATCCATAAATGGAATAATATAGTAAAATATCACCCACATGCCAAAATCCACAATTCTCAACTGTTGATGGCTAGCCTAGGTTTTTTTTTGGGTTAGTTTCTTCCTATGCAATTTTTTTTTGTGCTTTGATATATATTTATATGTATATGTGTGTGTGTGTGTGTATATATATATACGTATATATGTGTGTGTGTATATGTATGTGTATGCATATTTATGTGTATATATGCATATATATATGTATATGTATACATATGTATCTATATGCATATATATATATGTATATATATATATCTATATATATATATGCACACACACACACATATATATATGTATGTATGCATGTATAGATATGTGTAGATATGTGCATATATACATGTATGTATATGTATATGTACATATAACGTCCAAAACATTGACTATTTTGTTGTGTTGCAACCATAGATGGTAAATAGAAGCCACAAATTTGGATTGTTTTTTTTGGGTTGGTTTCTCCTTGTGTAGTGTTTCTATGCTTTGATATATATATATATTATTTGTATATATATGCATGTATATATATATGTGTGTAATATATGTATATGTATATTACACACATATATATATACATGCATATATATACAAATAATCTATATATGTGTGTGTGTGTGTGTGTGTGTGTGTGTGTGTGTGTGTGTGTGTGTGTGTGTGTGTGTATGTATATATAATGTCCAAAACATTGACTATTTTGTTGTGTTACAATTATAGATGCTAAATGGAAGCCAAAAATGAGGCAATATAGCCTAAGGAGGACATCAACATAATGAATTGCATACCATTAACCTTTTTATTCCATTGCAACCATTGCCATACAATGCTGAAATTCATAGTTATAGACCTATGCAAAGGATTTCATGTGAAAGGGTGGTCCATATACAACTTATGTGTATACATATATATGCATATGTAGATTTGTATGTATATATGTATATATGTATATATATACATGTATATTTACATGTATATATAATGTTCATAAATTTTCATATATATGTGTGTATGTGTGTATGTATATATATATATGTATATATATACATATATGTACATACATAAATGAATATATGTGTATATGTATTGTATGTATATATATGTATATGTATATGTATATGTATATGTATAGTATGTATAGTATGTACATACACATATGTAGATATATGTATATGTATACATATGTATACAACCCACACCTTTTGGAACCATCGACACATGCAAAAACAAAAGATAACCTTCAACCAACTTCACAGAAATTGCACAGCTTATGTATTTCTATATCTATATGTATATATGTGTACAACATGTATTGTATGTACATACATATATGTATATATATGTATATGTATAGTATGTACACACACACACACACACATATATATGGCTATTTGCATCAACTTTGCTAGGAATTTTGGTCAGCCTCCCCATGTTTCAAACTTCCTGTAGTCTAGGAAAGGGTGGCGAATGGGTTATAAATTTCGTCAGAATTTTCGTCACCCTCCCAAATTTTTTTCCTTTTGATGGTTGATCAGCTATTTGTGTCAACTTTGCTTAGAATTTTTGTCAGCCTTGCTATTTTTCAAGCTTTCGGCAACCGAGGAAAAGGTGGTGGGTGGGTTATAACTTTGGTTGGAATTTTTGTTAGCATCCTAGATTTTTGGCCTTTTGATAACTTTGAAAAAGATGGCAGAGGTAGTTGTTGGCTACTTTGGGAACAAGGTGGCATTTTTCAGGCCACATGGATAAAGAAGGCTGTGGAAATAAAATGTTGGTTCGCATCAACATTGATTGTTGTATGCTTTGTGTGTACTGGGGATTTCCGTAATAACAACTACCCTTTAACGCCTCAAGAAACAAAACAAATGTTTGGGAAATTTTCAATGAGGAATTGTTTGGTGTCATTTTGTTGCTATACCTGATATGAGAGCTATGAGTGGCGAGGGTAAAATTCTATGAGGGTGCAAGCTAGATCAAGCTTTTTGCAGCTTCTACAAAGGTGGGTGGAGGATATTTTTTGTTTTTTGCAAGGGCAAATGGTTGGAAATGAAAAAAAATTTGTTGCATATGATAATATTTTTCCCATTTTTTGTGGAGGGAAGTTGGTGAGAAGAGGTGTGTTTGAAGCAAGTGGGAAGAGGTGCTACAATATTTATTTTTTTGGCATGGCTTTTTAACTTTGAAACCTATAATGTTCAATTTATTGTTTTTGTTTATGCATTATGGTTGCAGTCCAATCAAATAGTCATTGCTATACAACCTATGTTGAATGTTGTCCTCTATATTGTTAGCCATTGGTTTTCTTATGTGTACTTTGGTTGGAATCCTTGCAAGCCTTTTTTATTTTTGAGCTTCCCGCAAAGTGAGGCTAAGGTGGCAAATGGCCTTCCCTTTAAAAAATATAGGCCGAAATTCCCACCAACCCCCACTATTTTAATCCTTGTGGAAAGAGAACAAACATCTAAACTGAATTGTCCCTCATTTGCCTAAACAAGAAGGCTAGGGATTCAAACCTTTTGTTGTCTATAATATATTGCATAGCCTGAAGGAAGGAATTATTATAGGCAACAAAAGACTTGAATTTTTAGCCTCCTCAACTAGTTAATTGAGGGAAAATGTTGTGTGGATGTTTGGTCTCTTGAATGCTAGCTGGTTTCAAGATTGCTTGTTGTATGGTTTACGTGTGCTTGCAATACTTGTGATTGTAGTTGTTGTTTATCCAATTGTATATAAAGTGTGAGATGAAATATTGGTCTTACTTTATACTATACTTAATGTTTGGCACAATATAGCTAGTAGTCACCCACATGCCAAAACCCACAATTTTTGATTGTTGATGGCTAGCTTGGGTTGTTTTATTTTGGCTTAGTTCATTGCTGTGTAGTTTTTTTGTGCTTTGATATATATTTATATCTATGTGTGTATATATATATGTATCTATATATATATATGTATACATATATGTATATATATGTGTGTGTGTGTGTGTGTGTGTGTATTTATATGTATATGTATGTGTATATATATGCATATGTATGTATTTATATGTATATATATGTATATATGTATAAAATAAAACTCAACACAATAAGCCCTACTCTCCACCCTGATGGGCTTTCACCAAACCCTCAAGCAAGAATATACATTTCCCACCACTTTGATCAATCGTGAAATCAATATTGCTTATTACAATCAATATAGCATACATGAGGATATGATTGTCTATTTGACCATTGTCACTAATTTTCCAATCTCACCCACATACCAAAACCCACATAATAGAATAAATCTTGATATCAAGATTCACCAAAGAAATAGCAGATTTAGTATTTTGGAACCATTCACAGAAAATCAAAGTCATGAATGAAACAATATAGCCAACACTCACTCACCTGTCAAAACCCATAAAACTATATAGTCTTTTGACCAGCAATTAACACAATCAAACAATATTAGTTTCAAGAGCCAACGAGATGGAAAAACCTGCATAAACATGCGAATTCAACATAGGAAACACAAAAAATAAAAAAAGATGCTATTGGAAAACCCAAATTGTTTCAATTTTCAATTAGGTTTTGTTGAGGATAAAATAATATGTCTTCACATGGCCTTCACACACCAATTTTTGGGGTATAGGATTTTGTTTACTCCTTCAACTTTGCAGCCATGTCTACAAGGGAATTAGATTGCTAACACTATTTAGGCTTTACATGTGTACATATACACAAATACGTATATGTATATATATATATATAAAGAGAGAAAAATCTACATATATACATACATATAGTTTTTGAGAAATGAGTATACTTCTACTTTTGTTTCTCATTGAATCTTTGTTGGTTCCTCTCAATATATATCTGTGTGTGTGTGTACGCCAACCATTACCGCTACACATGCTTGCAGCTTCATACAAGATTTCCCTCCATAGTTACAACTACTATATATATCTACATATATGCATGTCTATATATGTATACCTATATGCTTTGCATGTACTGGTGATGGTCATAATAATAGTTGTTGTTTAACACCCAGAGGAACAAAATGAATCTCTCAGAGATTTCCAACAAGGAATTGTTTGTTGTCATTTTGTTGCTATACCTGATATGGGAGCTATGAGCAATCAGGGTAAGCTTTCGTGAGGGTGGAACCTGGATTAAGCTTTGTACAACTTTTGTGAGGGTGGGTGGGGGTTACTGAACATATAAAACTCAATAAAGAAAAAATATTGCCTACCCCCAATGGCAGCTATGTAAAACACATAAACCAATCCATTTATAGTAAGCTACAAAGCAATAATGGACAATCCCCTTTTGAAAATAATATAAATTGTTTTAGAAATACTCCACGAATGGTTTTTCCAATATGCACCTCTTCCGATTTCCTTCAATACACCTCTTCCCACTTTGTTTCTCTTCCCCTTGTCCTCTCTTGATGGCTTCCTAAAAATGAACATAGAACTATCACAACCCAACCTAGCTGTGG